>PITA01009231.1:0-79100 GCA_004023965.1 Spilogale gracilis | reverse complement strand
AAGCTTCTGTACAGCAAAGGAAACAGTCAACAAAACAAAGAGGCAACCCACAGAATGGGAGAAGATATTTGCAAATGACACTACAGACAAAGGGCTGGTATCCAAGATCTATAAAGAACTACTCAAACTCAACACCCAAAAAGAAGATGAACACATCAAAAAATGGGCAAGAGACATGAAGAGGCACTTCTCCGTAGAAAATATACAAACGGCTAACAGACACATGAAAAAATGTTCAGCGTCACTACCTATCAGGGAAATTCAAATCAAAACCACTCTAAGATACCACCTTACAGCAGTCACAATGGCCAAAATTAACAAGACAGAAAACAACAAGTGTTGGAGAAGCTGCGGAGAAAGGGGAACCCTCTTACACTGTTGGTGGGAATGTAAGCTGGTACAGCCGCTTTGGAAAACAGTGTGGAGATACCTTAAAAAATTAGAAATAGAGCTACCCTATGACCCTGCAATTGCACTACTGGGCATTTACCCCAAAGATACAGATGTAGTGAAAAGAAGGGCCATATGCACCCCAATGTTCATCGCAGCAATGGCCACAATCGCCAAACTGTGGAGAGAGCCAAGGTGCCCATCAACAGATGAATGGATAAAGAAGATGTGGTACATATATACAATGGAATACTATGCCTCCATCAGAAAGGATGAATATCCAACTTTTTTAGCAACATGGACTGGACTGGAAGAGATTATGCTGAGTGAAATAAGCCAAGAAGAGAAAGTCAAGTATTGCATGGTTTCACTTACTTGCGGTGCATAAGGGGTAACCTACAGGACAGTAGGAGAAGGAAAGTAAATGGGAAGTAGGGTAATCCAGGGAAAGAAACAAAACAATAGAGACTTTGGACACAGAAACAAACTGAGGGACTTGGAGGAAGGGGGTGGGGGATGGAAGAGCCTGGTGGTGGGTACTGAGGGCACCTATTGCATGGAGCACTGGGTGTGGGGAATGGGGAATGAATCTTGGAACACTGGAAAAAAAAATTTAAGTAACAAAAAAAAAACTAAAAAACTAAAAAATAAAAAAAGAGCTGAAAGACACTTTGGGAACACCTGGACAAGTTTGTACATGGACTATATATCACATGACATTACTGAATCCATGTTAACATTATCAGGTAGGATAAAGATATTGTGGTTATATAATAAAAGGTCCTTACTTTTAGGAGATAAATTCTTAAGTATTTAGAGATGAACACTCATGATATCTGCAAGTTACTTCCAATTGGCTCAGAAATCTAGATATGTAGATTTATGAATACCAAATACAGGTATGTGTTTTTGAATATAGATGTATTCTTGTATATCTAAATATAAACTATAGATTCTATATATATATATTCTCTGTACATATGTGAAGTGCATATCTGGGCAGAGGGCAAAATGTTAACAATTAGAGAATTAAATGAAACCATGCAAATGAAGAATATATGATATTTGAAATTTTTCAAGATAAAAAGTTGAAGAAAATAAGTAAGAAAAGAATACATACCATGGCAGTTCTAGACTTGATAAACCAGTCAAATCTAAACTGAGGAGCGTTCCGTACACACTGTCTTAATTCTTCATATACGTTTTCTCTATCAAAGCCCATTTTGTGTAACATACAAATCAAGAATCTGTCTTCTTCCTCAGTATAGTTCTTTCCTTTGCTGGTTCCATACTGAATACGCAATTGATGAAATGGAGCTTTGTATCTTGCGATCTGTAAATTTAAACAAAATAGTGATTTTAACTAAATATGCAATAACTCAAAGCTAATCACCCTGTCAATTAAAACAGTCTAATAATAATTTGAAAATTATGAAATACAGTACTTTGGCATCCAGGGCTTTCTTGATACTGATCCTTCGTTGAATTCTTGCTTCTCCACGTTCAATCTGAGCCATAATTTTCTCAATGTCCTGTAATTCATTGCAACGTTCCCAAAATACAGCTGAAAAACAGAATTATTACTCTTCAATAAATGTACTAGCGTCTTCAGCAAATGAATCCAAGGAGCTGTAGAATAAGAATTAAAATTCTTTAGATAGGGGCGCCTGGGTGGCTCAGTTGGTTGAGCGACTGCCTTTGGCTCGGGTCATGATCCCGGAGACCCGGGATCGAGTCCCATAGCGGGCTCCCTGCTGGGCGGGAAGCCTGCTTCTCCCTCTCTCACTCCCACTGCTTGTGTTCCCTCTCTGGCTGTGTTTCTCTCTGTCAAATAAATAAAATCTTTAAAAAAAATAAAATAAAATTCTTTAGATAAAAATTATTTAAAATAAAGAATAAAGAAAAAAATAAAGGATAATTAGTGGATTTCCTTTCATGAAATAGTATAGAATTTTTAGTCATCAATACCAAATGACTAGAATTTCAAAAGATACTGCAGACATTAATTTAAGCTATGGGTTCATTCAAACATGTTACAGAAGGGACCAAACACATGAACAGAAGAGAGTGGTCCTATAAACTTAGAGAACATAGCTTCCCAGCAGGCAGAAACAAGAACGAAACTCATTATCAACAGGTCACTCACACTTCCTATGAAACAGCAATTTCTACCAAAACTCTTGCTTTACTTTTGGAGCCATTCACTAAACTTACAGTACTTCCAATGACCTGTATCTTGTTTTCTAAACATACTTGAAAAAGTCTTTTCTCTTAAAAACAAAAAACCCAACAAAGTCATCCAAATTTCATGTATGATCTGAATAATTTGGCTGTATTATGTCACACATTGTGACATATATGAAAAATCTTTTAATGGCATGCTCTACCTTCTCAAAGTTTTCATTTTTAGAGCTTATCATAAAAGGAATATTAGAGTTCTCAGACTTCTATTTATTTTTGTGGAGGTGGGGCTTCAACAACAAACATTTATTTCTCACAGTTACAGAAGCTGAGAAGTTCCAAGAACAAGGTGCTAGCAAATTCCAAGTTCAGTGAGAGCCCACACCCTAGTTCACAGACGACCATATTCTCAATGTGTCCTCAAGTGGTGGAAAGGGCAAGAGGGATCTTTGAGGTCTCTTTATGAGGGCACTAATCCCATTCACACTCTACCTTTATGACCTAATCACCTCCCAAAGCTCCCATTTGCTAATACCACCATGTTGGGGGTTAGGATCTCAACATAGAAATTTGAGGGGGGAACATCCGGCCCATAGCACACAATTGGTACATTAGTGGGCCATTTTCCTCTCTGCCCTGGACATCAACCACCCATCTCAGCATCACATGAGGAACTGTCACTCTCGGACTTTTATAAGCACCTCTGTTCATTTTTCATTCACTCACTTATTCACTCATCATATAAATGCCTGCTATATATAACATACCTACAAACAACCAATTGTATATATTTTTTAATTACAACCAGCTACATAAAGCCATTCCAATCTCCCCACCCTCTGACATGGCCCTAATTAAGCTGTCCTGAGCTAGTCATGCCACGAGAACATCTGACATGGTACTTTTTTAATCACTTGTTTTCTTACAATTTCATACACATTGATGCTATTTTGAAGAAAATTCTATTTCAGAAAATATCTCTGCACAAAATCTTAGACTCATTCTATTCATCCTATTTTCTCTCATCTATATTTGCCCTCTCTAAGCCCCCAAATGCCCTAAACTTGCATGATAAAGTTTAAGAGTAATAGTAATGTTATGCTGGAATCAAGGAAAAGGAAGTCCATAAATCTGATATTATATGAAATAAAAACTCAATACAATGAGCCTCTAAATTCCCTGGTAATCACCAGAAACCTTTTCAGATTTCTAAAGGAAAAAGTGTTTTTCTAATGAACCTGGATTTCTTCAAGCACTAACACTTAGTTAAATTAAAAGCTGTTCCTAACTTGTATCAATTGTTGGTGTAATTATTAGTATTATAATGTTTCCGCCCTGCTATTTTTCACTGCAAAAACACAGAATTTCAGTTAAGCTAAATAGGCTTTGAGAGGTTAGCATGAAACCTAAACCTACTTTGTATTATTGCTTCCATAAGAAAAAAAATGTTCTAGATTCTAAACAGCTCATATTCAGACTAAATGTGCAAGTTCAACCTATTTAGAAGTTAGAAAACTGCTGTTCTACATACGGAAAATTTGCTCATGATAATTACCTATCTTTAATTTCTTTCAGAAGCCTGAGGTTGGATATGCTGTGACATGGAAATTAATATTAACTCCATATGCTTCAGGACCAATGACACAGCTGAGTAAGAAAGGGAGATGATTCTAGAACCAATCAGAAGATTTATTCAACCAGTCTTTTTAGATCTATCCCAGCTTATCCCAAGTTAATGGAATGCACAGGGCCTGCCTGGAGTTGACTGGAACCGAGGGTGTCTGAGGATATAAAAGGGCCTGAGATAAATTTTCTACTTCAAGGATGACCTAGAAAGACACTAAGTCAATCCTTTGAACCTAAAGTCTCAGATTTGAATTGCCCAGAAGATCAAATTCCAGAGATGGAAAGTGGGAAACTAATTTTACCAATGCTCATTCAATAGCTATTGAATTAAACAATTCAATTCAATTGTAAGAAAACAAAAACCCTTTATTTCATTAGGGCTTTACTTAGCTCTATTATCTAACTATTAAGGACAATAGCAGTCCATTTAGATAAATCTTCTAATCTTTTTTGTGGAAATACAATTATATTTCATATTTTCACTTACATCTTATTTGTAAAAGTTTAAAAGATCTCTGAACAATGATACAATTAAATTGACACTAAAGAAATGAATAATTGAAGGCTACAATTAAACACTATCTCTAACATTATATACAAACCTGAATATTCCATGACCTCCTCGGGGGATTTGCCCTCCACCTCTCGAGCTATATTATCAATGTCATCTCTTCCATACTTCTCATTAGCTTTAATAAACTGGTTAAAATCTCGCTTAGTCCAGTTTGTGAATCCCTGAGAAATTAAGCACCATCAATGCAAGTTAAATTAGCAAGCCCATTTATTGTTATACTTATTTCTATACAATGGTACATCAAAAACAGGTTAAAAGACTTAAAGTGCTCCTCCTTACAAAATCCCAGGTATTAATCACTTGTTTTCTTAGTTAGTTAAGAAATTTTAGATTTCTGGATTTTTAGAATCAGAAGTTGAGTCCTATGAAAATAACTGCTTTTCTATCATGAAGAGAATATACTTCTCTCCAAGTACTATGAACGGATTTATAGTTCCAAGATACTGTGTAGTTCTAAATTTCGTATTTTATAGATGCCTACATTAAAATACAAATGTAATGACATAAAAATGCTAATACAAATAATGAAGTCCTGATATTCTAGTACTTGAACAGTTTTTGCTAATACAAATAATGAAGTCCTGATATTCTAGTACTTGAACAGTTTTTGTCAAAGATCTGTTACCATGTAAATTACAAAAGTGACTGTGTTAGATCAAAAAATAGGAAAAAATAGGAATGCAGAAAAAAATTGGTAGTTCTTTACATCATCCCTAATTACAGGTGACTCTTGAATAACATGTGTTTGAATTATGTGGGTCCACTTATAGATGGATTTTTCGATAAATACTGTTCAGGTGCTGTAAATGTATCTTCTCTTATGATCTTAATACCATTTTCTCTTCTCTACCTGATTTTATTGTAAGAATACAGTATGTAATATATGTAACATACAAAATATGTGTTAATCAACTGTTTATGCTATCAGTAAGGCTTCCAGACAACAGTAGGCTGTCAGGTAAGTTTTGGGAGAGTCAGAAGTTACAGAAAAATTTTCAGCTACATGAGAGGTCAGCACTCCTAACTCCCATATTGTTCGAAGATCAACTCTACTGTGAATAATTTCTATTCAAAATTGTATTCATAAATAGAATTGGTATAAACAGAATGTTAAACAATGTTTTAAATCTCTTTAGTATTATTAGTACGTCCATGAAGTCACAAAACCAAGGATTTGTTTTCTACTCCTTATTTCCCAACCCATAACAATGTAATATCCCTGGCTGTTCAAAACTCTATCCCTAGCCTTTAGCTGAAGAATATTTGAGGTGACTCCACATTTTGTATCTCTGCCATGATTTTTTAAAATATTAATTATTTAAGACACCAGAGGAAGATGTTTAAAGATGAATTCAACTACTAGGAGGGGCAAAAAAATTGATTTTACTTCTAATTACAAACTAAAGAAATTCCTCAGTTGATACTGTATATTCACAATATAGTGTACATTGACCACATACTGCAAGCCAAGTAGCATTCTAAGACCATAACTTTATTTTTATGTTCAGGAAATAAATTATAAAAATAAAACATGAATATTTAAATGTTTTATTTTATTCTGCAATAAGTCCTAATAGTCAGCCAACTGTAATTACATTTTCAAACTAAACTTTATGACTTCCAGGCATTTGGCTCAAAAACTTATGAATATAATTTGTAAAAATTCCCTCAGTAAAATTACATATGACAAAGAAAAGACCCACATAATAAATAAGATATAAACATAAAAACTTCTCCCAATAATTAATGTGGCAACTTTCCTAGCACTGTGTCTTGCATATTGTTCAAAAGAATTTGTTGAATAAATAAATCTTGCTGGCAACTTTCTATACTAAAGTGGTATCATACAGTGCACATTTGTTTAGTATCTTGCAAAGGTCTTTTACATTGTAATTTTTTTATATTCTATGAATTATTCATATACTTATTTGTATATTGTTTCTACACTCATAAAACTCATTAAAGCAACAATGACCAGAAAGCATTAATATTCTGTTCAAATGAAAATGTTCCCTACTTAATAACTATTAGCTTTTAATTATGCAATAATCATCTTACAAAGTTTCAGAAATCTCTAACTATTATATTAAAGTTCTTTCCAAGACAGGATAAAAGGCATTTTGAGAATTATGAAATTATTCCATAAATACAAGATTAGTAGAATAGACAGTTTATAATCAATAAAATAAATGTAAACTTTCAAGAATATGCTAGAAATTATTGCTTATCAGGAGTCATACATGAATTAACATAAATGATAAAATATGTTTTCATAGTAATAACTGACAGTTATATTTTGCATTTATGTATTTTCTAGCATTTCCAAATGAATGTATTCTATAAACAGGATAAAAAATAGGAATAGCTGATCTAAATGTATGTTTACAAAATAGCCCTCTGTGTTGCTGATGTGTCTAATCAGCCTACACAATAAAACGTAAATGTGATCTGTATTTTCTATTTTCTACTAATTAGAAACATTTCAGTCACTTAAAATATTTTACTTGTGTAAGGAGTTTTTCTTTTTCTTCGGTCTCTTCTGGTGTAAGAGGTTCAGCTCCATCAATCTTTTTTTGCTCTTCTCTTTGAGCCACAGCTGGATTTGGAATATCAGGATTCCTTGGAACCTATAAATCAAGAAATGAATTATAAGTAAACTGTTGAGAAAAATTAATTGAGGGCATATATGCATATACCAATCTTAGAGTTATTTCAACAGTGAACAGTATAAAGTCATACCAGAATGACACATAATATTCTCTACATTCTTACTACATATTACCAAGAGAAAAACCATTCTTAAATGTGCTGCATGGTATTTTAGAGTTAAACCCCTTGCTAAATGTCACATTATATTCTACATTTAATTATAATGTCACATTATATTCTAGATTTAATAACTGTGAAACAAAATACATCCTTATAATATTGTAATACAGAGTGGTAACAATAATGTCATTATGCCAACATCAACATTATACAATAAAATCTCAAGCCCAGAACAAACAAAAAGTTTTACAGTATAAAAACAACCCATGGCATGCCTGGGTGGCTCAGTTGATTAAGCGACTGCCTTTGGCTCAGGTCATGATCCCAGAGACCGGGGATCGAGCCCCACATCAGGCTGCCTGCTCGGCGGGAAGCCTGCTTCTCCCTCTCTCATTCCCCCTGCTTGTGTTCCCTCTCTGGCTGTGTTTCTCTCTGTCAAATAAATAAAATCTTTAAAAAAAAAAAAAAGAACCCATATTCACCTGGCAATATAACACCAGGAGAGAGAGTGCAGTGCACCTGAAGAATGCATTCAATGCTCTCATCAAGTCAAAATGCAAAAAGGAAAGAGTGCTTTTACTGCCTGTCGTGGTATGGAAAGGGAAAGCATCATCACATAAAATGTGAAGACTGGAAAAAGTGAGAAGATAATGAAGAACCAAAAAAAGAAAAAGAGAGAGAGAATATATATATAAGGGAAAGTGTAGCAGAGCACACAAACTGCTATGATGGAACCTGAGATCAAGAGAGAAAGCTACAGTAGGAGTAACCAACAGAAATTCTAGTGTGCTAGATACAGAACTACAAATACACTGACAGCTGAGAAGAAAGCTCAAGTCCAAAAGACTGAGGACAGAAGCTCAGCTCTCCAAGAAAGTAAGCAGTCAGCCATTCACCTGTATCTCAAAGCTGTGGCCCCTATGTTCCATGTGTCACAGTCAACAGTTCAGCAATATGAAGCAGCAGTCACTGTATGCAGCGACAAACTAAGTCACTCAGGCCAAAGTCTCACACCATTTCTATGTGCACCTGCAGTAACAATGGAGCACCTTGATTTAAGATAGCAGGTACATAACGTGTGGTACATTTTATAGGATTCCATTAAACATGAAAAGGGATGACACTAGGCTTCCAAGTTTGATATGCACAACTACCACAAACAACTCCTTCCCTAGAGGTATCAAATAGTCATAGTTTTACTACAATGGAATTATAATATGTATCAGAGTACATTTTCCTAATTGTTATACATTTTCAGAGAGTTTGAAACTATAGCATGGTAACTTGCAAAAAAAATATTTTTAAAATGATTGCATCCAGTAGTTTCTTAAATATAAGCCCCACTAACTGGGTTTAAAAGAATTACTGGGGGCGCCTGGGTGGCTCAGTTGGTTAAGCGACTGCTTTTGGCTCAGGTCATGATCCTGGAGGCCTGGGATTGAGCCCCACATCAGGCTCCCTGCTCAGCGGGAAGCCTGCTTCTCCCGCTCTCAGTCCCTCTGCTTGTGTTCCCTCTCTAGCTGTGTTTCACTCTGTCAAATAAATAAAATCTTTAAAAAAAAAAGAATTACTGAAAACGCATGTTCATTTGCAATCATCAGTACCACACAATCAAATTAGTAAGTACTGATTAAATGTCTAGTATGTCCATAGTACTATGATAGGTATTCACTGGAATATAAAAGCAGTAGAGGGTTCCTGGGTGGCTCAGTCGCTAAGCATCTGCCTTCAGCTCAGGTCATGATCCTGGAGTCCCAGGATCAAGTCCCACAACGGACTCCCTGCTCAGCGAGAGGCCTGCTTCTCCCTCTCTCACTCCCCCTGCTTGTGTTCCCTCTCTTGGTGTGTTTTTTTCTGTCAAATAAATAAATATTTTTTTAAAATGGTCCTTGCCTACAGGAAGCTCACAACCTAGTTGCAGAATTTTGAATTCTAAGAATTTGGAGAAATGAAGAAGAAGGAAACAATATTCTAGGATGGAACAATATGAGCAAAAATGATGAAAGCAAAGCCAGGAAGGACCTTGTAGGGTTTATATTGAAAAGGAGTTAAGAAACAAGGCCAGGCTGAGATAGATTTACAAGGGCTTTTGAAATTACACAGCAGTGGGGCATCTCATTGGCTCAGGACTGTGAGTTCAAGCCCTACGCTGGGCCCTACACTGGGCCCCACGCTGGGCATGGAGCCTACTTTTAAAAAAAGCTGTACAGTAGACAGCAGCAACCACTTGAGATTTTTTAATAAGAGACTAAAGTGTTTTCACTTGTAAGCTCTGTGCTGGATGGATTGAAACGGGGAAACAATTAGAGGTAAGAGAACCAGCTGAATGGTCATAATCTAGAAATGAGGTATGATCAGCTGGCCTAGGATGGCAACAAATAGAAATGGAAAAGAAGGTATAAATTAAAAATGAAATGCAGTCTAGTGATAAGCATGTTTAAAAATAACTTTTATCTTTTATATTTATTTTCCTGGATAACTTTTTCAATAACTTAATTCAATTTTTAAATTAGAGGCACACCAGCAATTCCATTCCTAATACAAAGACCTTTGCAAAATGTTCACAGCAAGTTTACTCATAATAGCCAAAAACCATAAAACAGCCCAGATGTCCACCAACATGAGAATGGATAAGGAAACTGTGGTATATCCTTACAATAGAATATTACTCAGCAATAAAAAGTAATGAGCCACTGATAATGGGACATGAATGCACCTCAGAAGCATTATGCAAAGGGAAAGACACCCTACACATAATGTATGATTCCATTTATGTGAAATTCTAGGGATGAAACTAATCTATGAAGGCAAATAATATCAAAACAATGATTGTCTCTGGGGAGTGGGTCTAGATATTGACTGGGAAGAGGTATTTTCTGGGGTAACAGAAATGTTCTAGATCTTTCTAGGGATTTCAGTTATGTCAGCATATACGTTTGTCAAAATACGTTGAATGAAACACTTAAGAGTTTATACATTTCACCGTATGCAGATTTTACCTTAAGAAAAGAATCAAACAAATATTGAACTCTGGCTAATGATATGCACATTGAAGTGTTTCTGGGTGAAATATACTTATGTCGGCAACTTCGAAATGCATTAAAAAAAATTGGACACGGGCGCCTGGGTGGCTCAGTCGGTTGGGTGTCTGCCTTCAGCTCAGGTCACAATCACGAGAGTCTCAGGATCGAGTCCCGCATATGGTCTCACTGCTCAGTGGGATCTGCTTCTCCCTCTGACCCCCACCCCCATACTTTCTCTCTCGCTCGCTCTCTCAAATAAATAAAGCCTTTTTTAAAAAGTTGGATATCGGGACTCCTGGGTGGCTCAGTTGGTTAAGCGACTGCCTTCAGCTCAGGTCATGGTCCCGGAGACCCGGGATCGAGTCCCACATTGGGCTCCCTGCTCGGCGGGAAGCCTGCTTCTCCCTCTCTCACTCCCCCTGCTTGTGTTCCCTCTCTGGCTCTGTTTCTCTGTCAAATAAATAAAATCTTCAAAAGAAAAAGTTGGATATCCATTTGCTAGAGGCTGGAGAAATGGACAAATAGATGATAAAGCAAATACAGTAAGATGTTAACTGGAGAATATATATGGTGCGTGTACAGATTTCACTGTATAATTATTTCAATATTTTTCTATGTTTACAATTTTTTCATACAAAATGTTCAGGAAAAATTACAGGAATAGCTTTAAAAACTTAACAGACCCTTGCTGATATATAAAATTATTTTGGCTTCAAATTTTAACTGAAGAAAAACCTCTTTAATCTTAAGATATTTCTCTATCAAATAGTTTCAAATATTCCATGTCCAACAAACCATATTTTAACAAAGCATTTCATGAAGCACTAGATTTTACACCAGAAAACAGAAATACACCTGGAAACATACCCACATGAAATAAATTGTTTTTTCCTATGCAGATATCCCCAATACTAAAAATTTCTCCCTTGAACTTTAAAAAAGCAAAATCGTAATATTATATTATACCATTAGATTTTAAGCTCCATAGCAGACTTCTTCCACATGCACTGATCATATTTTTAATACAACAAAGCTTTAGAATGACTTAATCAATGTTATGTTAGCTATTTGAATTCAAATATATAACTGCTAATATTTCTAGAATTAGAAATGACTCAAAATTCCTATATTCCTGTGTCTCCCCCCACAAGAAAAAAAACTCCTCAATATTCATCATTTTTTATTGTTACTAAAATTGTTTTCTTTTTTTTTCCAGTGTTCCAAGATTCATTCCCCATTCCCCACACCCAGTGCTCCACGCTTTAGGTGTCCCCAGTACCCACCACCAGGCTCTCCCATCCCTCCACCCCCCCTCCCTCCAAGTCCCTCAGTTTGTTTCTGTGTCCAAAGTCTCTATTGTTTTGTTTCCCTCCCTAGATTACCCTTGTTCCCATTTACTTTCCTTCTCCCACTGTCCTCCAGTTTACCCCTCATGCACCACAAGTAAGTGAAACCATGCGATACTTGACTTTCTCTTCTTGGCTTATTTCACTCAGCATAATCTCTTCCAGTCCAGTCCATGTTGCTACAAAAGTTGGATATTCATCCTTTCTGATGGAGGCATAGTACTCCATTGTATATAAAAATATTCAACATTTTTAAAAGCTACTGATTTTTTACTTTATGAGATTCTTATCAGCATTAAACTTCCTGGAGTGATTTCAAAGTGCTATGTACGAATTAAGTAGACAAATTATAGACCCATAATACTAAAGAGATATCTAAGAAGCTATCTCAAGTATTCATACTCTATGTCTTATTGATGGTCCCCAGTAACACTTAATATAGCCATAAGTTAATCAGAAACATCTTAATGAATACTTGGATTTTTAGTCAGACACTAAGGAATTTGCAATTAAAAGCTATGTTCCATGGAAAAGCAAAAAAATTTTCGTCTTGGCTAGAACAAGTTTTAGCAAACATTTCATAGAAACATAGAAAAATGAATTAAACGTGGCAGCACACAAAGAGAAATCCACACACAAACAGAAATTCCACCACTGCAAACAGATGGCTCACAATGGCACATTACCCAAACTCACAAAGATTATGAAACTTCCTCCATTTGTCAAATACTTGTATCTGTCCCTAAAGAATTTTTTATTGACAATAAATGTTAGAATGTTCTACAGATTTCTTCAGCTTCAAATATGGCAAAAGTCTCTCACTCCAGGTCTTAGACTGAATGAGACTTCTATGTCCTCTGGACTCTTTAAATTCTGCAATTGAAATTTCAATTAAATCATCCTCTTCCAAAAAGAAGATTTCAGGGAACGTAATGATTAAATACATTAAGTAACTCCTTCAAGTTGCAAAAGCAATAAAGCTTCTAAATGTGTCTAAGTTCCAACAAGGTCAAAGCTTAGACAGCAGGGAGACTGACCCAGAGTGCACCACTATCCACAAACAGTACTTCTCAGCCTCAAATAAAACAAAACTCTAATTCCAGATCTCTTCATCAGCAATATAGTTGTGACCTTGTTGTGGTAATATCAGGGGGAAAAATAGAAAATAAATATACAAATAAGCTGGCTTTGGACAAAAATTCTCTTTACCGACTGCTTCAAAAGTACCAAGCCTGGGGTGCCTGTGTAGCTCAGTCGGTTAAGTGTCTGCCTCTGGCTCAGGTCATGATCTCAGCGTCCTAGGACCAAGCCCCTTGTCAAGGGGCACCTGGGTGGCTCGGTTGTTGAGCGTCTGCCTTCCGCTCAGGTCATGATCCCAGAGTACTGTGATAGAGCCCTGCAACAGGCTCCCCACTTAGTGGGAAGCCTGCTTCCCCCTCTGTCACTCCCTCTGCTTGTGTTCCCTCTCTAGCTGTGTTTCCCTCCATCAAAATAAATTTTTAAAAAGCCCCTTGTCAGGCTCCCTGCTTAGCTGGGAGTCGGCTTCTCCCTCTCCCTCTGCCCTCTCCACACACACACCCCTGCCCCGCTCGTGTGTGTGTGTGTGTGTGTGTGTGTGTGTGTGTGTGTGTGCGCGTGCGTGCAAGATCTTTTTATAAAAAAGTACTGAGCCCCTTATTGGTCCCACCCAAAATCACTACAGAGTAAGACAATGGGGACTCAAAATTGACAGAACAGTACCATATATCATAACACCCTCAGCTATAAGACTACACTACACCTCTCTCCCTTGGGCTAGCAATCCTTTAAGCAGAAGAGGGGAAAGGAGTCCCTTTCTGAGAACCTAACTATGCATAGAGAATACCAAGTAACTGCACTGTAACAATTCTGTTCAACTGAGAATAAACTATTGCTCCATCCACTTTGTGGTTCTATTGAGTTTTCTGGAGCTATAGGGAGAAAAAAATCAATGCTATGTACCTACCTTCAATAAAATATATATAACAATTATCAATATCATATCATCCCTGAAAAAAAAACCAGCTTTTGCAGATGACTAGCATGCCATGCTCATCTGTCTATACTCTGAATTCAAACACAACACCTACCTAATCAAAGCACCCACCTTAGCTCAGGTCTGCATACCCTGGTAAAGAATGGAAGAGGCAAAGTTCAGAAAGACCCAACAACCAGAATGTACTCTACTTCCTCTCATAAATCCTCAACTAAATATGCATATATATGAGGACAAAGCAAGTCTTAAGATGATACAAAGGCAACCCAAAATGAGGCTAAAGAGAGCACAAGGCTACTAGAGTTGGTAGGGGATGGATTTTCCTTCCACCATCACCACCACACCACCATACTCCAAGCCACCACCATCTTCTCTCTTCGTTTCACACTTCAACAGTCTCCTAACTGGTTTTCCTAGATAAACTCATCATTCTCTGTACTGCAGCCAGAGTGATCTTTTAAAAATGTAAATCTCATCATACTCTACCATTTAAAAGTTGTTTGACCCAGGGTAAATTACTCAACCTCTATGTGCCTCAGTTTCACCATCTATAAAACAGGGATGTAGTTTCAGGGCTGTTACGAGGAAAATGAGCTGATCTTTTAAAAGAACTTAGAACAGAAAGCAACACAAGTAAGGATTAAATAAGTATATGCTATTAGTATTTTACCACCCACCCATCCCTCTGCCTTAAAAACACCTCGGTGGTTTTCCTTTGCTCTAAAGCTAAAGTTCAACCTAAGTAATGTGACCTACAATTAATGTTCAGTGCTCCACATGGTCTGACTACTCACTCACCAACTTCATCTCGCCCCTCTTCCTCCTTACCAACACGGGCCTGCCTTCAGTTTCCGAAGGGGCCATCGTCCTTCCTACTATAACGCCTCTGTAACCTATGGTTTCCCGGCCTGAGCTCTTCTCTCCCACATTTCCCTTGACTAAATCCCATGCATCTCTCTGATGTCAATGTAGTAACACTTCCTTAGAGAGCATCTCCCTGATCTCCTAATCCACATTAGATGTGCATTGTCATGCTCCCTAGTAGCACCTTCTGTAAACAGAGAAAATAATGTCATTACTCTGTGGCATCAGCTTAATATCTGTCTCCTCCATTAGAACACAAGTTCTATGCAGTGAGAGATCTCGTCTGTCTTCTTTACTATTTTATCACCAATGCATGGCCTAGGACCTGACACAGAAGAGTACTCAACAAGTATGGATTAAGTGAAAAACAGCCCTCATTTCACTCATACCCCCTATTCCTGTCATGTATCTCTGGGAAGTGAGGAAGAGAAAAGACTAAGGTGCCATACCATGGATTCCATGTCATCTTCCCTCTCCTTATTCATCCCTGTTCTCCCTTCTTCCACCTGCCTCCTTCTTGTCACTTTTTGCAGCTGTCCCTTCATTCCTTCCTCTTCTGAGGTTTCTCTCTCCTCCATCTCCTTCCAGTTGGCCACCACCCAACTGTGATTATGAGACCTCACCCCTAACCACAAACTGCTTGTAATGAAAGGAACTGCTTGAATTAAAACCAGAGCTGTGGCAAGGATGTGGTGGGTACTGTATCATGGCAGGAAACAAAATCTCAGGATCTCCAAAGTAAGAGCATAAACAGTTATACGGGCAGAGAGGACTTTTTTTTATTGCTGCTATTTAACTACTACTTGGCTCACCTCCCAAACAACATGTCACACCACTATAAACACAGTCCCTATTTAGGGATGCAAAAAGCAGTAAGGCTATGTCACATGCAGAAATAGCACAGAATGTCTGAGTGGAAAGAGCACAGCATTTGAACACTGAGAATCTGGGGTGGAGACCAATACCCCTGTTAGCTATGTGACCTTGAACGAGTCTTTTAACCTCTCTCAATTTCAGTCTCCTCACCTCTTATATGCAGGTGATAATAACACCTATCTCACAGGGCTGTTAGAAATCAAATGAAGTATGTGATAAAGCATTTCATAAATTATAAAATGCTCTATACAGATATTTGGTTGATTACTAATTTCAATTAATTTTCAAGTCTCACTAATAGAAGTCTATAAAGTAACAAAATAATGATCTAAATCTAAAATTTTTATAATCTTTAGTAGGATAATATAGATATTTGTTTACCTCATGAAATAGTACTACTTTATTTTATTATTTTCATTTTTTTAGTAAGTTTTATTTTTTAAGATTTTATTTATTTGACAGAGAGAAACACAGCCAGAGAGGGAACACAAGCAGGGGGAGTGAGAAAGGGAGAAGCAGGCTTCCCGCCGAGCAGGAAGCCCGATGTGGGGCTCCATCCTGGGTCTCCAGGATCATGACCTGAGCCGAAGGCAGTTGCTCAACCAACTGAGCCACCCAGGCGCCCACTATTTTCATTTTTATTTTGGATCTACAATTTCCTGTTTCTTCCGGTACATCACTATTTTCACTTTCTCTGAAACTGATTTTATTCCTGGTATGAATGTTCAACCATGGTACTTGTAGTCTTTGACAACTTCCTAAGACAGATTTTACCCAGTCATGTTGGTTAAATATTTTCAAATGTAATCATATTTCCCTAACAGATTATAACTACTTATATTCACTTTCTGGTTCCTGTTTATATATATTGAAATTTGGTACATACATAACAGCAAACCCTCTTTTGTTCCATTTCAAATGGTAATGCTCTCACTCTCGACAAATAGACTAGAGATCTAAACACTCTAGAGATCCATTCTAGTTCCAAAGTACAAATGAACTAAGTACCTTATAGGCACATTACAACTACTAATCAAAATAACTGGGCACAGTTTCACCTGTGATAAAGTTTCACAAAATAAATTTTTAAAACACAGCTTCTAATTCATAAAACAAAATTCATAAAATTACAACAGTATTAATATTTTTATAATATTGCTCATACTACTGAATTTTACACCTTTGGTCATCCTTTTCCATTTACTGGAAAGTCAGTTTCAGCATATAGAAATAAGTAGGTATGCTTAATCTCTCAGTATGATAGCTTTAGGGTGACAAACATTTTCCTCACCAAAAATGAGTTCCTATCTAACTATATAAACAAGAATCTTGGGGCACCTGGGTGGCTCAGTTGGTTAAGCGCTCAGGTCATGATCCTGGAGACCCAGGATCGAGCCCCACATCGGGCTCCCTGCTCCGCAGGAAGCCTGCTTCTCCCTCTCTCACTCCCCCTGCTTGTGTTCCCTCTCTCACTGTTTCTCTCTGTCAAATAAAAAAACCTTAAAAAAATTAAAAAAAAAACCCAAGAATCTTGATTTCCAAAAGATCATTTTAAAATGTTAGAATTCGTTATCATATTTATCACCAACACCTAAGTGGCAGCAATCAAATAATTACCAACAGGGTTTTCATCAACCCAAGAACAATAAATACAAAAGTACTATTCCTTGGTCATATTAAGGATAATGATTAAAAACTTCCTGTCATCTATCATATATTCACCTCTGATTAAACACATGCCTATTGTTCTTTCTACATATTTTCATCACTCAAACCTTAGCATTATTAAAATAATATAAGTTATTATCACGATTTCTGAAATACTGGATAATTCTCCATTAATCGCATTTTGTGGTAATCCTACTGGTGATTTGGTAGTTTGATGCTTGACTTCTAGTTAAACCTCTTTATTTAGTTTTAGAAACACCACTATTTTGATTTACTTTTACATTCTCTTACATTAAAATGGAATGCATTTCAGTCAGTTTGTAGATTATATTAGCTAAAAGATTATATTATACTAATCTAAAAACTTCAAAAAATAAAAAATAAGTAAATAAAACTTGAAAAATTACCTTATAGCCTACTGTCTTCCTATAATAAAGAATTTCCTTTTCCAGGAGCTCAAATAAACATGGTGGGAAAAATTGAAAATCCTGAACATTTGGCTGCTTTGGAGGTCTTGGAGCCTATGGGAGAAAAATGCATTACACACATATTTGTTTCCAGTATGTGAAGTGAACATACTTCTTTTACTATTTCTTTTATATATAGAAAAATATAATGGCATCCCTTTATATGGTGAGGGCATATCAAATACTTTTCTACATAACTGTTATAGTTTAAGGACTATAATATTGCAATAATATGAGTCAATCTAAATCACAGACAATGTTACAAGAGAATTCTGCTATAGAACATAAAAACTGGCCTTATAATGCTTTACCTTTGGAACCTTTGGCTCGCTGACACGTAAAGCCTCTCTAAAGTAGGCATCCACTGCGTAGTTTGCTTTGCGTTCTCGTTTAGGAGGTTCAATCCATTCCACCATTCCAAGCTATACACAAGAACAAAGAATTTAATTATTCCAAAATGTTTTTAAAAATCAAACACATCAAGGTTGCAAAAGCATAGAAAACTAAAGCCATTCAGAAGAAGCAAAAGTTGCACTTTTAGAAGTCACAATTTTATGTCCCAAGTTCCAAACCCTTGTACTGTATATGCCAAGTTTAGGTGCAAGGATGCTTTTGTTTTCTTTTTTTAATAAGTAAGTTTAGTTGTTATTAAAAACTTAGTTCTTCCTTAGTAATTGAGAAGAATTTGTACAATCTGGTTAGTATTTTATGTCGAAATAAATAGTATCTAATATAGAAGACTAACATTGATTCTGGTAACCGTGTTAAGTCTAACAATTAGAAAGTAGCTAAACAGGGTAAATGATGAATATCAACACAACAGGCATATGTCCCTTCAAATCAAGAGAAATTTTAAAATAAAGTAAGGTCTTGGTAAGGTAGCTATGGAAAAAGTAGAATCAGAAAAGACCTGAATTTGAAACCAGGATCTACCACTGTACCAGTTGTATAAGTTGGGGAAAATTAATTCCTCCCTCGGTGAAGCAGGAAGAGTAATACCTATATTGAGGATTAAATGTGACCACATAAGTTAAGGCATTAGATAAACTGCCAGGAGTTAAACCTAAATTATTATTAAACACCCAAATTGGGAGAGCGATGATTAGGTAGTATTATAAAACTCTACCCCAATAGCAGGTAGAAAATACAATTTAAAAGCCAATAGGCCAAACTGACAAAACAAAATTCTGGAGTCTAAAGGGATGATTTTCCAGTTCAGGTATTTTTCCTGATTTCACAGTGCTTATCCTAGTGCCTGCACACAAAGAGGCCATTAATCCACAATTAATGATCCCACTCTATTTGATCTTATCTAAGGATGGAGTTCCAACCTTAGTATCATAGTTTAAGAGTGGATGATAAACTAAGATGACTAGGATGGTTAGAGATCTACAAACTCTCACAGCATCCAAAGAAGTAAAGACTAAAGACAGACATATGGTGGCATTCACATATGTAAAAGTGTATCAACTAGAAAAGAACACAACTGTCTGTGATCCATAAGGTTAAAACCAATGTGGAAAGTAGACTGCTACTCAATATAATTTAACAAATATGTCTTAAGTATCTATTGTATTATTTACAAGTCAGTGTCAGGGATACAAAGCTGAATAAAAAAATGGCTTCCATCAAAGAACTTGTAAGTCAAATAAGTTTTCTGAGAACAAAAAAATATAAAACAGTGAAATGAACTCTCCCAAAAGGAGCAAGATTCCCAATATGACTACATTCAAATAGAGGCTGGATAACTGCCCTACATGCTATAGATGAGATTTCTTAATTACAAAAAGGTTAGACTAAATGTTTCTTTTAACTCTAAGAATCTCTGAGATAGACAGTATAATGTGAGTTTACATAAAATAAAAAAATACTCAAGGCACTGAAAGCAGTTTTGTTCCCCCCCTCAAATGGATGTGACAGGATAGTAATATAAGATACTTTATAAATAATCAATATTATTTTTCCCAATTGGAATGAAAACAAATCCATAATAATTTGTTAACTTAGTCAAAATAATTTATTGGCCATTTAACCCATACTTATATACAGGTCTAGGTATTCAAATTTAGACTAAGTATTAAGGGCCAATTTCCCAAACTTTCAAATACACTAAATCATACTGAATTAGTTTGTTTTAGATAAGAGTAAATTAATACAAACTAATTCAGATTAATTTCTTCAGGATCAGTATCAGTCATTACGACTTAATTTACCAGGTATGGTTATACAATATGCAACTGGTTCAACAAATCATATAGGAAAATCTACCTCATTGTGTAATTCCCATGATTTATGTATAAACAATATTTTTGTAGGTTTTCAATTCTCTTCAAAGGATAATCTGAACCTATTTTAAGAACCTATCTAGAAAATATGAAAATCCAGAAATAAAAGATGTCAAGTCAGAATATTTTTAAAATATAATTTTGTCATTCAATTATAAAAATATAAGTAATCACAATTATTACTAAAATTCTCTATATTTGTACATTATTTTACTAGAATTGGAAGCACAGGAAACCCACTGTATTAGACATAAACAAGTATTTTACTAAGTTTGATTTTACTCTAAGAATGTAGATTAGAAGTTCCACCAGTATTTAAACTCCTCACTGTTTAATAGTTTTCCACTTTATAAAACACTCTCAATACCAATAAGCCCACAGAAAGAATTGTAAAATTTTAAAAATTCACATCACACGATGAGATCTCAAAAACAACTTCTACCTTATTCATGCAAGTCATCATGTTCACCTCATCTGAATAAAACATAAGCAGTGTAAATTATGGTTACAGATAGAACAACTAGATAGATGTAAGTCAAGACACTAAAAACTATCAAATCCAATGACAGCAACAAAGCATTATCAGCATACTAGTTGCGATGCAAACTAAAACTGCTCACCTCTCGTTCTTCAGGAAAATCAATATCCAAAAATAAGCTTTCTTATTTTAACAAAATTCATTTCTGTGAGTTAAAAATATAACAGCTTTATAGAGCAATTTCAGCAAATAAAACAATGATAAAATTGTATTACAACTCAAAAAATGAGTCCATGCTGATATAAATGAGTATAAAATAAATGAGAAGAGACAGGTCTTTCTTACAGAAAAATCCTAGTTAAGAAATGTAAATGGAATGAAAGAAATAAAAAATTACTATTAGGCAAACACCACAATAATAACTGTTGCAGATAAATGCCACCAATATATGGTACAATCAATGGGTGTATGTTTGAGGAAAGTATTCCCCAAGGTATTTTTTAAGTGCAAAGGGAAAAATGGTAACTCTAGAGTAAAGAAGCCAAAGAGACACCACCTCAACTAAGTGATCAAGATGACTGTTTCTTGTAATACAACACAACAACATCTTCTATTCCCTGGTAAGATGTATTGAAGACTTAACATCCCTGCCATGTCATTCTTGCCAAAAAATACATAATCTCAATCCAATCATGGGACAATGCCAGACAAACCAAAATGAGAGACAAACTACAAAATAACTGACCAAAACTCTTCAAAAGTGTAAAGATCATGAAAGACAAAGGAAGACTGAGAACTAATGCAGATTAAAAGAGCCTAAGAAGACACATACACACACAAAAAAACCCCACAATGTGGGTTAAGAGAATGAGAGGAAAAGTCACAGAATGACAGAAAAAATTTGCAAACTACATCTTATAAAGGTATAAAGTACTGTTATCCAAAATAGAAAAAGAACTCTTAAAATTCAACAGTAAGAAAATGACCTGATTTAAAAAAAAAAAAGAGCAAAAGACCTGAACAGATGCCTGGCCAAAGAAGACATACAGATGGAAATAAGCAAATGAAAAGATGCTCAACATCTTATGTCAGTGAAATGCAAATCAGAGCAATGAGATACCAGTTCTCACCTATTAGAACGGCCAAAATCCAGAACACTGACAAACACCAAATGCTAGTGAGAATGTGGAGCAACAGGAATTCTCATTCATTGCTCATGGGAATGCAAAATGGTATGGCCACTTCGGAAGAAGGGTTGGCAGCTTCATAACATAACATAAGCTTATCATATGCTCCAGCAATCACGCTCCTTGGCATATGCCCAAAGGAGTTGAAAATCTATGTCGACCCAAAAACCTACACAGGGATTTTTATGACAGCTTTATTCATAATGGCTAAAACTTGGAGACAACCAAGATGTCCTTCAGTAGATGAATGAATAAATAGTGATACATCCAGGCAATGGAGTAAATACTTAGCACTACAAAGAAATGAGCTATCCAGCCATGAAAAAACATGAAGGTGCCTTAAATGCATACCACTAAGTGAAAGAAGCCAATCTGAAAAGGTTACATACTGTATGATTTCCAACTACATGATATTCTGGAAAAAGCAAAGCTATGGAGATAATACAAAGATTAGTTGTTGCCAGAAGCTACAGAGAAAGAGAAATGAACAGGCAGAGCACCGAGGACTTTTTAGGGCAATAATGCTATTCTGTATGATACTGTAATGGTGGATACATGTCATCACACATTTATCCAAACCCACAGAATGTACAATACCAAAAGTGAACCTTAACGTAAATGATGGACTTTAGAGATGGATAATGATGTGCCAATGTAGGTTCAATTGTAACGAATGTACGACTCTGATGTGGGATATTGATAGTGTAGTAGGCTATGTTTATTTGGGGTAGGTGGATATGGGAACTCTGTATTTTACACTTTATTTTTTTGTGAACCTAAAACTGCTCTTAAAAATAAAGCTATTTTTTAAAATCACAATGTGAGATCCTGGATTGTATCCCCTGGAACAGGGAAAGAACATTAGGGAGAAAATGTGTTAATCTGATAAATGTACTATAATTATGTAAACTGTTAACATTAGGGGAAGCTGGGTGAAAGATACATGTGAACTCTGTACTGTTTTTTGTAATAAAGTCATTTTCAAAGTTGATTTCATTTAAAAATTTAAAATTTTTAATTATAGCCATAATTTCAAACAAAATAAATAAAACTCCCATTTCCTTAAAGGACTTTTTTTTAAGATTTTATTTATTTATTTGACAGAAAGAGAGAGATCACAAGTAGGCAAAGAGGCAGGCAGAGAGAGAGGAGGAAGCAGGCTCCCTGCTGAGCAGAGAGCCCAAGGCGGCCTCGATCCCAGGACCCTGAGATCATGACCTAAGCTGAAGGCAGAGGTTTTAACCCACTGAGCCACCCAGGTGCCCTCCTTAAAGGACTTTTGCTGTCCATGCAGTATATTACTATACCCTCCATTTGACAGTGGAGAAAAATGAGTACCCAAGGTCACCTAATTAGTGATACAGTTGGGATTTCAGCTTCAAAATCCATGAATTCTACCACAATCCTATACTGCTTCTCAAAAACAATAGGAGCAGCAGCAACGGCATCAAAAATGATGCAGAGGATGATGGTAATCATCATCATCATCATCATCCAGCAAAATTTATTAAAGATAGCAACTGCATGAGATCTGACCTACATCAAATTTCACTCTATAGCAGAGCATTGTAATAGGTTAAGTGTCAGTAGTTTTTTTATTACTGCTTTAATTTTATTTATTTATTTTTTAAGTAATCCCTACACCCAACATGGGGTTTGAACTCACAACCCAAAGATCAAGAGTCACACACTCTACTGACTGAGACAGCCAGGTGCCCCATCAGTGTTTTTTAATAATGGTTATGGGGAGAAATGCTAATTTGAGAGTCTAATGGCTGAGGGTAAAAAGTTACCTTCTGTTTTTCTCTATAATCTTCTCCTTCAAACTTGTACAAACTTTGTTCAGTGTCCATTCTAAAATTTCTCAGAGAAGACTCTCCCATTTTCTGTAAGCGTTCATTCATCTCTGCAGTCTACAGTTCAATGCATTGAAATTAGAAAATCATCACTGAATTACTTATAAAAATCTGTGGGCTCTCTGTTTTTAAAAGTCAGGTTTGACATGAAAAACCCAGTCTCTTAATTTACAAGGTAAGAATGCAAGGCTAACATTAAATGGATATAAATTTAACTTGCTCCAAGTATTTTAAATATTTAAATGGTTATTCAAGTAGTCTCAATTAAGCTTTCTTTAAAATCTTTTATCCCTAAAGATGTAGCCATAGCATAATTTCTATCTACTTCTACTTATGTTTGAAATTACCCAAAAATAATTTGTAAAAAAAGGTAAATTCAACACAAAATTGCAATATTCTGAAATAGTTTACACTTTAACAAATAATGCTTTAATATTTCATGAAATGTTCACAAAAGATTTTCAGTTAAAGCAATGTAATCTAGTGCAAAAAAGGTGGCAAAAATGTAGTCCTAGTATATACGAATGAATATGAAATTTATTTGGCTTTTAAGTAAATACCAACATTATTTTCAATAAACATGAGATATAAGGTCACTCAATTTTAAACTCTAGTTCTTAGTCTTTCTTACCAAAAATTAAACTAAAAAACTCTAAACTACCTCTGGATAAAAATCTATAAATCCTTAGGGAGAACATGAATCATCTGAAACATGCATTTGAAACAACACAAATCCAATTTAGCATGCTGAAGTACATTGATTTTAAAGCAATTCAACATGAAAACAAATGCTATTTTAACTAACCTTCTTTTCCCCTCTTTCCAGAAGAGTTGTAATATCCTCATCTGTCAGCTCACTTTCTTTAGAAGCAAAAACATGAGTGGCTCCATGACGTATCATTTGCAACATTTCCTCTTTTGCTAGTTTGTTAGATTGTTGGTCAATGAGTCTTCCTAATGATAAAAGTTGTGTACATTCAATTATATTCCAGAGAAAGAATAGCATAAATATTTCTAATCAGACTCTACCATATTTCATAAGCTTTATAAGCACAGAAAATTAGTGAACTTTAAAGTTATGTTAACAAACACGCCTACAAAGTTTTTCTTCTACCATGCCTTGTATTTCAATATCAATTTCCTTCTGTAAAATTCAGTTAAAACTCAGAACAGAAACTTTTTTTCATTTTCAAAGTTCATTTTTCAGATCAAATTTCTTTCTATCAACAGGCACTCTTTAAAGCTGTTTAAAAATTTTTAGAGGCATCTGGGTGGCTCAGTAGGTTAAGTGTCTGCCTTCAGCTCGGGTCATGATCCCAGAGGCCTGGGATGGAGACCCTGTCCATCACGCTCCACTTCTCCCTCTCCCTCTGCTCTTCCCCAACCCCCCACTCATGCACATGTGTGTGTGTGTGTGGTGTGTGTGTACACGCGTGCCTCTCTCTCATAAATAAAGTCTTAAATCTTTAAAAAACTTTTAACTAGACATTTTAACTGCTAAATAATATCAGGTACTTCAGGAGACATACCACTAGCATTCAGCTACAAGCTAGTGATGTTCAACTATCTATTCCATATATTGAATGCAAGGCTTTAAATTAAATAGATTTAAATTAGCACTTTTTTAAAAAACTGACTTTTTCCCTGTAAGTTTACAAATTTTAGTCAACTTTAAAAGTCATCTCTTTGGGGCACCTGGGTGGCTCAGTTGGTTAAGCATCCAAATCTTGATTTTGGATCGGGTCATGATCTCAGGGTCTTATAATCAAGCCACGCATCAGGCTCCCTGCTCAGAAGGGAGTCTACTTGTTTCCCTCACCCTCGCCCCCCCATACTTGCTTTCTCTTTCTCTAAAATAAATAAGTAAATCTCTAAAAAAAAATAAAAACAATCTCCTTTTTACAGAAAATCCCATGTTTTGGGGGAAAAAAACACCTAAATAAGTTTACATGTATAATTACCTTGTTGTATAACAATTGAGTCAAGTCTCAGTTTCATCTCTGCTCTTTCTACAATCCTTTCTTCAACAGTATTATCAGTAATGAGACGGAACACACGTACTGGATTCTTCTGACCAATACGATGTGCTCGATCCTAGAAAAAAAGAATCCTAATATAAAATATTGGGTATTCTAGATAAAATATATTGTACAGCCACAATATGTTATAAAATTCTGAATATAAAATTAGTTTCTGAGCTCTCTAGACCTGCCAGTTTTTAAAGGAGGATGACAAATATTAAGAGTATCTATGGAGCGCCTGGGTAGCTCAGTCAGTTAAGTGTCCGCCTTTGGCTCAGGTCATGATCTCAGGGTTCTGGGATCAAGTCCCGCATCTGGCTCCCTGCTCAACAAGGAGTCTGCTTCTCCCTCTCCCTCTGCTGCTCCCCCTGCTTGTGCTCTCTCTCCTCTCTCTGTGTGTCAAATAAATAGAATCTTTAAAAATAAAGAGAATCTAGAGGTCCCTGTGACTCAAAAAAAATCTGCCAATATTGTACTATACCAATAACAGAAAATTTCCAGAAAGCCAAAGCCCCTTTAAGATGAAGACTAGAGGGAGTTTACTAAGCAACTTTAAGCCACTAAATGCAAACATCTTCCACACTAGCAAGTAGTTTTGTGAGGTGCAAAGTAGTTAATAAGGGTTGCTATGGTGGCAAAAGTCCACATAATCAAGCAATTCTTTCTGCTTATGGAGGCAATTCAGGGATATGTAATAAAAGGGAATAAAAATTAATAGAGTATTAATATCCATACTATATAGTAGTCTAGAATTAGTCCTATGGTTTATAGTTGGTAAAGGTGACAGATGGCAAGTTCTGATAATACAAAAACTGCTAGGGAGAGTGTTTTTAAAACACAGAAGCTGTTAGAGCAAATGGGTGAAGGGAGGAGGGCAGGTGAGAAAAAACAAAGCAAAGAAGCAAGATAGCAAAACAGCCCCTGAACTAAATATAAAATCACTAGAGCTCAGTAACAATTTCAACAAGGCACAATGAATGAGAATATAACACCTCTACACAAATTTAAAATTTCAAACTCAAATCAGTAAATCATGAAAGATCAGCTACACTCAATCAATTTTAAGGAAATGAAGTGTTATCAACAAGTTTCTGTTTAGTAAACCCCATAACTTACTGGGGTTTACTCCTATTGAGTCATAACAAACAGGTAGCTCAGTATCATGCTAAAATAATGATAAAAAAGCATTTAAATTTAAAAATGCCCTGGGGCACCTGTGTGGTTCAGTCAGCTAAGCGTCCAACTCTTGATGTCAGCTCACATGATCTCATGGGTCATAAGATTGAGCCCTGCATCAGGCTCTGTGCTCAGCAGGAGTCAGCTTGAAGATTCTCTCCCTACTGCCCCTCCCCCAACTTGTGCATGTGCACACATGTGGGCACTCTCTCTCCAAAAATACAAATAAATCTTTAAAAATTTTAAAAAATTAAAATGTCCTGATGGTCAATATGTTTTAATCCTCTGTTTAAAAAAAACGCAAGGTGGGGCGCCCACTCCCAGGTTTCAGCACCAAAAAATATAAGTATATACAATTTTTAAAAAGGAAGGACTTCTATGCCTCATTGACATATGACTTTAATTGCTTCCAAAGATAGTAAACTATCCCATAATTTATTGGGATTTTGAGTGCATAGCTATTTTACATCTTTGTACTTCTGAAATTACTTTATCTCAAAATGTGAGTCACACTGGCAGAAACTGTAGCTTTAATTCAGTAAATGACAGCATGATGACAGATAAAAGAAACAGCTCCTTAATTTTTTTAAAAAAAAGGGTAGGATATTTTCCAGTGGTGTACTTAGCTATCAAATGTTTCCTGTAATATATTCCTTTGTTACCTTTTTATTTCCTCATCCAAAATGTTTTATAACAAAAGTGAATACCTCTCCCAATTTTAGTGCTGAGAATTTTAATATATTTAGTTATCCAGAAGAATATCAACAGATAAACTTTTTTTTAAAGATTTTATTTATTTGACAGACAGAAACACAGCCATAGAGGGAACACAAGCAGGGGGAGTGAGAGAGGGAGAAGCAAGCTTCCCGCGGAGCAGAGAGCCCGATGCGGGACTCGATCCTGGGTCTCTGGGATCATGACCTGAGCCGAAGGCAGTCGCCCAACCAACTGAACCACCCAGGCGTCCCAACAGATAAACTTTTTAACCCTTTTCATTAAGACATATGTATATGTCCTCTTCAAGGTTTAGGAGTGAGGAAAAAACATTTCTGTTTCATGATAAATGCCAAAATAGACACACAAATGCTGTAGTTGGATTTGGGGTGTGTGTGTTTGTTTCAGTTTCCTTTTTTGTTTTTCTAATTAGCACAGCATCTTTATTTTCCAGGATAATCTATTTTAACATCTAGAAAACCTCTCAAAAAATGTTGTTGCCCTTTTATTATGTTACATTTGTGCTGCACAAATAACAGTAGTATTCCTAGCTAAAATAAATTTCTGACATCATTAAAGATTACTAACCATAGCCTGTAGATCAACCTGTGGATTCCAGTCTGAATCATATAGTATAACCACATCAGCACTTGCCAAGTTAATTCCAAGACCTCCAGCTCTGGTACTCAGCATAAAGATGAATTTGCTACTATTCGGAACATTAAAGGCCTCTATTGCTTCCTTTTTTTAATTGACACAGGAGATGGAAGAAAAACAAAGAAAAATAAAATTATATTAACAGAGTCTTTAAGAAAGAAATATTTTTAACATGCATATTCAAAAGCCCACTGTAAGGTATTCCTCCAACTCAAAAATACTTAAGCATATATCTATATACTGTACTGTGTGAATTGCTGTAGAAATTATATTACATAAAGTTCCTAATCTTTGGGAGCTTATATAAATAGAGACAAACTCAGAACAATCACATAGACAAATTTAACTAGGTAAGCAATAAATCATTTAAATTATTTAAAACAAGAACAGTAAAATTGTTTTGAGGGAGAGCTGAAAAATATCTACGAGGTAAAATGTCAGCTAATTCAACTTCATTCCTATTAGTTTACATAGGCTTATCAAAGAAGATATAGTTTGGAAGACCAAACAAGAAAGAAAAATATTCGGAAATGTGAATGAGAGAATTGGATAAAGGAGAGGTGAAGCAGATTTATTTCCATGTGGTGACAAGGGGCAAACAGGGAAGTAATGAGGAAATTCAGTAAGATAATCCAGGGATGTATAGTAAAGAGTCTTAAAATTAATAGGATGTTAATATTCCTACTATATAAAGATCTCATACAAACTAGAAACACTAAGACCCCAATATAAAAATGAGCAAAAAAAAAAGGAAAAAAGAACAAACAATTCATGGAACAAATACAAATGGCTAATACAAAAGTAATGTTCAATCTCACTAGTAATCAAATAAATGCAAATTAAAACATAATACCATTTTTCGAAGATTAAAAAATGATAATACTCAATGTTGACGAGGGGGCGGTGAGACGGGCACTCTCATACATTGCTGCAGGGAATGGAAATTGGTACAACCTTTCTGGAAAGCAATTTGGCAATATGCATCAAGAGTCTTAAAAATGTTCATACCCTTTGACCCAGTAATTCCACTTCTAGGAATTTATCCTAAGGAAATAATCAGAAATGTGCACAAAGATTTATGTATAAGGACTTTCACTTAAGTATTATTTATAATAGTGAAAAATTGGAAACAACCTAAATGATCAACAACTGGGAGATAAATTATAGTACGTCCACTAGATGTAATATACTTAAATTATTTTTACAATGAATTTTATTATTGATATAGGAAAGTACAACATAATGCTGAGTAAAAATGTTACCAAACTTTATATATAGTACATATAATATCAGCTTACTTATATAAATTATATATAGAAAAAGAGATTGGCCAGAAATACTTTTATTTTGCAAATTTCCTTCAGCAATCATATATTACTTTTATGATCAGAAAATACAGAAAGTCGTATTTTTAATGAATGGAATGGAATGGTCAAAAGTTGCAGCAGAGAAGGTGACACTGCCGCAGTCCATATAGCATATAGAGGGGGCAGTATAGAAAGCAGCATGGTGTAGTGAGAGGCAATTTGGTGTAGAGGAAATAGCAAAAACCTGGTGTGGATCACTACCATTTATTACATATGTGTTTCTAAGCAAGCTTTTAACCTCTCTGAGACAGTTTCAAGTACAGAAAATTATACCAGTAAATTATACTTTACTGGGCTGCTAGGAGAATTCAATTGAAACTATACATTGCCTAGCTTAGGGTCGTTGCTTGACAAATGTTCGATACATCCCCTATTAAAGTGAAGAGGTCAATTAAATAAAGGTTATAGGAACTGAATCAGAGGATGATGAGAGACTTAGCTAGCTGAATTTAGCTGTAGCAATGAAGAAAGGGCAAATCTGAGAACTACTGAAAAAGAATTGCTGGCAAATAATTAGAGTAAGGAATCAAATGTGGCTTCCCCTTCTTACCAGGAAAATAGAACACGATTATGTGGACAACAGTATAATGGAAAAGTGGGGAATTTCAGGAAAAAAAAGAAAGAAAAAATAAAAGAACAGCTCTCACTTTCCTGTACCTAAAGTCAACATATGTAATTCAAAACCTCTGAAGAGAGAAATTATTTGAAATTCTAAGAAACCAGAAAAATTGGGGTATAATTACATAAAGTCCACATTGTTCATAAACAGGGAGATCAGTCAGAAATGCAAATTGGCTATTTGAGGTCAGAAAGCACCTACTTTTCTGCCTTAGTAACATCTTCATTCCAGAAAAAAGGGTCATTTTGAATACCACTATATGGCTTGTGCTTAATGTGGATTTGGAGAAACCCATTCTGAAGAATAAATCAGCAAAAGTCCAATAAATCTTCAAGTTACCATTTCAGAAAAAGTAAACTACTATAGAGCAGGAACCAGTGTAAACTTTGAAACACCCCCATTTTTAAATGTTATAAAAAATGTTTCCCCACAATGGGTAGCAGGTAAACCCTTAATGTGAAAAGTGCCTGTATGCCTGCTATAGACCCTATCCTATGCTACAGTCAAGACTCAATAAGGAAGCATGCAAGAAAAAGAGTGCTCACTATAGTTATAGAAGGAGAAGAACATGGACTAAGAGTCTTTGTGGCCTGAGGTGGGGCCCTAAAGCTGAGAGGTAAAAGGTTTGTGTGCAATTTCATAACATGTAGTATATCCTGCACTACAGAGTTAAAAAACTGCATTCATATCTATTATCCCCAAGGATCCTCATAATATTGTCAGAAAAAAGAAGCCTAGGTATTACTATTACCCTGATAATAGTTAAAGATACTGAGGCTCAGAGAATTAAATAGCTTGCATACACTACAAAGTGGTGGAGTTGGTACTGAAATTTAGATCTCAAACCAAGTTCAATGCATTTTCCACTATACCACGAAATCATAATCTTTGACCAGAGCATGAGGATAGACCTGAGAAACCAAAGACAGAGTCTTGAAGGACCACAGAAGAGTGAAGCTAAATCAGCAAAGCCCTCCCCTCAAAAAAGTATTTAAAGAGTTTAAAATACATTAGACCCATGACATTCATGAGGGATAATCTAAAAATCTGTAAGAATTCCCAAATTTGAGAAATACACTGGCTATTAGGTAGGCTTCCTCAATAGCTAAGTAACTCATTCCTATACACCAGCCTTTTGGTATTCCAAGGTACAAATGCATGATAAACACCTACACCTATGTTGTCCAATTTCAGTTTTACAAAAATCTAACACTGAGATTATTTCCTTTGTAAATGACTGTTTCATGAGTCTTCAGGGCTGCACATAAACTGGAAAAACCTCAACTGTTAAACTCCACAAATGGCGAGGGTCTACTGTAGGAAGCAAATCAAGAGAAGAAAATGGCAGAATCAGAGATTAAAGAGTAGGATGAGAAACAGTAATCAGAAGGTCAGAGATAGCAGTGGTTAGAGGAGGTAAGGCTGTAATGGTGTAGTATCCTTTAGATAAGGGAGGATGTCTTTGAAGACCTTGAAAAAGATGTTTTGTAAAGTGTCAGTATAATGCAAGCCAAATTGAAAATCTGAGAGACACAGAGAGGTGTTAGTGAGAAATTCAATGCACCTAGCTATTTTTTAAAAAGGCCAGAGTTCAAAACTACGTAATGATGAAAAACATGGCTTAAGTGAATTCTGATTTTTGAAGTTTTATTTTATTTTCCTCACCTCTCTTTCCTCATGTGGGGTTTGTCCATCCAGTCGACAATATTCATAACCACGCCACATACAATAATCCTCCAAAATGTCCAGCAAGCGAGTCATCTGGCTAAAAATGAGAACCCTTGAACCTAAAACATTTCCCCCCCCAAAAAGTAAGTTATTCAACTTGTGTAAAGCTAATTTGAATGCTACAAAAACATAAGTAAACATCACATGTAATATTAATATGTAGTACATGAACAATTCATGAAACACATATACATACACCTTCAAGGAATGCTATACAGAATTATGCATTGCTGACTTATGCATGTTTAAGGATTTCAAAATCCTCCACACATACTGATATGACTTAAAGCCTGACTTTTCTCTGTCCTGAGTGATTGGTCCACACACCCTTTCACTAGACTACTGCAAGTCTCCCAACTAGTCTCCTGTTTCTCATCTCTCATTCTAAGGAGAACCTCTGTACTGCTTCAAAGGTGTTCCTCCCAACGTACAAGTCTGATCATGTAAGCTGACACAGCAAAACCTGGTATGACACACTTCCCTCCCACCTTCCAAGGAGTCCACACTTAAAGCATGTTTAAAAGACCTTTTGGGGGCACCTGGGTGGCTCAGTTGGTTAAGGAACTGCCTTCGGCTCAGGTCATGATCCTAGAGACCCGGGATTGAGTCCCACATCAGGCTCCCTGCTCGGGGGGAAGCCTGCTTCTCCCTCTCTCACTCCCCCTGCTTGTGTTCCCTCTCTGGCTGTGTTTCCCTCTGTCAAATAAATAAAAAATCTTTACAAATAAATAAATAAATAAATAAACAAACAAACAGACAAAACTTTTGTTGGGACGCCTGGGTGGCTCAGTCGTTGAGCGTCTGCCTCCGGCCAAGGGATCAAGCCCCACAACAGGCTCCCTGCTTCTCCCGCTCTCTCACTCCCCCTGCCTGTGTTCCCTCTCTAGCTGTGTTCCTCTCTGTCAAATAAATAAATAAAATCTTTAAAAAATAAAAAAATAAAAGGTCTTTTGTAATGCGGCCACATCCAACTTTCCAGATTCATCAACTTCCACTCTACCCCAAATACTGTAAAGCTCTACATTCCCTTTCTTCACACTTGTGTTTCACTGTCCTGTAAAATGCTTCCGTCTCCTTCTTCCCATGATTTACTCCTCGACATTCTCCTGGGCTCACTTCAAAGGTTGCCTTTGTGAAGATCTCCCCCACTGTTTCTCAACGTATCATGGCACTTAACAAAACGAACTGCAACTGTTCCTCCTCACTACATTGTGAGTTTGTCCAAGGCAAAGACTGTTGTCTTATGCATCTTTGTATACCCAGCCCATAGGACAATTCCTGGCAGATATAAGTACTCAACAATGTTTGTTGAATGAGCAAATGAATGAATTATGATATGGAAAATGTTACTCATACACAAGTCACTAATGTAAAGTCATTTCATATTAATGTATGGATGTGTAACTTACCCTGTTCTTTAAGTTTGGCCAACAGTTTATCAAGAACTACCATTTTACCACTGTTGCTGACAATGTGCTCATCAGTGGTGTAAGGTGGACCAGGTTCAGCACCATCAAACAAATAAGGATGATTACAACACTTCCGAAGCTGCATCAGAATGTTTAAGAGTCGCATCTTGTCCATCTTGCCAGCAGAGTTTAACACATCAATATCTTTCATTAGGATTTTTGTATACCTAAAATTTTTACTATAATTAGTCATTTATTATATGTAGTTGCTGAATCACTAAATTCTACTCCTGAAACCAGTATTACACTATATATTAAACAATTAGAATTTAAATAAAAATTTGAAAAGAAAAAGTAAAAAAAATACTCAGTTTTGGTGAATATGTGGTGAAATAGGAAGATCTTATAAAGTCACATGGATATGTTAGTAGATTCTTTCTGAAGGGCAATTTGATAGCTAAGAAGTTTTAAAATGTGAATATTCTACATCTGCAATTTTGTCCTCTGTAGATAGCAGTATAAGTGGAACAGTGTTCATCACAGCACTGATAATAAAAAGCTAAAGCAAACTAAAAAAAAAGTTTAATGCCATCAAGCAACATCCCTTTGGTGATCAGTATAGAGTCCTATTTAAAGATAAACAACATGGGACACCTGGGTGGCTTCGGCTCAGGTCATGATCCCAGAGACCTGGGATCGAGTGCCACATCAGGCTCCCTGCTCGGCAGGAAGCCTGCTTTCTCCCTCTCTCACTCCCCCTGCTTGTGTTCCCTTTCTCGCTGTCAAATAAATAAAATCTTTTAAAAAAATAAATAAATAAATAAATAATAAAGATAAACAACAAATTTGATTTTGATATAAATCTGATCAGCAAAACCAATAAAGTTTCGAAAATTTTAACTTGTAAGTTGCCTACAAACCTGTTTCCTCCTGCTTTATCCATTGCTACAAATTGCTATCAACTAGTAACTATTCAGATAACCATGTCTGATGATTAACTATTCAATAACTACAATATTTGCTAAAAGTTGGCATCCAACTTTTACTTGTTTGAGCTAAAAGCAATCACAATTTCTTATACCTAATCTTCGTAAGTCATTTTTTTCTGATTCATAAACACTTTTCATTCTCTTTTGCTGACCTCTACCCAGGTGAAAATAAATCTATGTATCCACCTGAATAGTAATTAATATTTAATTATAATAACAGTCAAACTGTACTGAGTAAAAGTGCCACGTATCATGTAAAGGGCTTTATATAAATCATCCTGTTAAATCTTCACAATAAGTCTAAGGTATGTACTAGAATCACCTCCACTTTATGAATGGAAATTCAGGCAGCTAAGAGAAGTAAAACAACCTACTATGAATGGAAATTCAGGAAGCTAAGAGAAGTAAAACAACCTACTCAACCCACAAATCAGGACAAAGTCAGAGTTCAATCTTATGTCTGAATCTAGAGAAATATACTCTTCACCACCACCCTATACTGGTTCCAGTAGTAGAGAAGTCATTATATATTATACATAATCTAATTTTGTTCATATTAGCAATATTTTGCTTCTTTTTTTAAAGTAGGCTCCATGCTCAACACAGAGCTTGAACTCATGACCCTGAAATCAAGACCTGAGCTGAGACAGAGTCAGATACCTAACAAATTGAGCCACCCAGGAGACCCACAACATTTTGCTTCTTTTAGCAGCATTATTACATAAGGATGTCTAATTTATGATTCCTTGTGACTTCTCTTGTCAATTTCCTGCTTTGCCTGTATTTATCAAACCAATTCAGCTTCTATTTTTATAATATCTATAATCGCTATTCTCATCCATCTTATTTTTACTTATTATTATGGTTATTACTATTTTCACTGATGGAAAAAGCAAGAATACCAAACAAATGTGCAAATGACATTAGCACCTTAACCCTGACAGTGACTCATAAGCTAAGTATTATTATCCCCATTTTATAGATGGGAAACTGAAGTCATATAATGTACCCAAGCTAAATAGATACAAAGAAGCAAAGCATGTGATTCAAATACAGGTCTATAATTAATGAGGGCATGTGATGTAATGAGCACTGGGTATTACATGTAAGACCGATGAATCACTGACCTCTACTTCTGAAACCAGTAACATGTTAATTAATTGAATTTAAATTTTAAAAATATAAAAAAAACAAATATAGCTCTATAGAATCAAAGCCCATGCTCTTTCCCAAAGGCTAAATAAAATATTCACCAATTTTTTATCAAAATATTTCAACTACTTAACTTGCTATTTAAATAGAAAATGTAAATTTTGATCTAAAGGCACAACTAAAAAATTTTGTTTTCTACAAAGCTAAATTTTTACAAATCCTTACACATAAATAAATTCCAATGGAAATAAAATAGCTCACCATTCTCGTTGCATTTTACTCAGTCCCAAGTAAATCTTTATTTCCTTTTTAGGAGGCAGGCTCTTCTCTACATCAGTTTTTATACGACGTAACAAAAATGGTTTTAAAACCTAAAAAGTGAGAGTTTTTATAAATGTTTATAAGATATTTAATATTATAAACCATTATCTTTCATTGATAACACCCTAATGTGAAATTTGCCTACAATTAAAAAATTCCCCATGTTAATTCCCTAATGTGAAAATTGCCTACAATGTGGTATTTTGTCAAATGCTTTTTCTGCATCAATTGATAGTACCATGTGGTTCTCTCTTCTCTTATTGTTTTGTTCTATCACGCTGATTGATTTGCGAATGTTGACCCACCCTTGCATCCCTAGGATAAATCCCACCTGGTCGTGGTGGATAATCTTTTTAATATATTGTTGGATCCTATTAGCAAGGAAATGCATGACCTGAAAACCACTATCAATGCCAGTTTCCAATTTTCTCAATAAAATAGAACGAAGGGCCCATTAGAAAATTAGAACAGAGGACCTAAATTAGATATTCATAATTTAAAGGCACAAAATACATTAAAAAGTAAGACAACAAGATTAGTGACTATTGAGTAAGCATGAAAGAATCTTTAAAAAAAAGCTACTGTCATACATTTGTTTTTTTTATTCTGTATAGGAATAATTTTGACGGTAACAGAAATTTTTCCAAAAAAGACATACAGATGGCCAACAGACACATGAAGAAAAGATGGTCAACATCACTCATCATCAGGGAAAGGCAAATCAAAACTGCAATGAGATATCACCTTACATCTGTCAGAATGGCTAGTATCAAAAAGACAAGAAATATCAAGAGCTGGCAAGGATGTGGAGAAAAAGGAATCTTCATACACTGTTGGTGGGAATATAAATTGGTACAGCCACTGTAGAAAACAGTATGGAGGTTCCTCAAAAAAAATATAAATACCATATGATCCAACAATTCCACTACTGGATATTTACCCACAGAAAATGAAAACACTAATTTGAAAAGATATATGCACCCCTATGTTTATTGTAGCATTACTTATAATAATCAAGATACAGAAGCAACACTTAAGTGTCAATTGACAGATGAACAGATAAAGGAGATGTGGTCTATATATGTGTGTATACATATATAGACAGTCATGTATTATACACACACACACAATGGAATGTTACTCAGCGATAAAAAAGGGATGAGATCTTGCCATTTGTAACAACATGAATGGACACAGAAGGTATTACACTAAGTGAAACAAGATTTTGGGTCTTAGAGGAAATCTGAAATCAAGAGTATGCATCAGGGTGCCTGGGTGGCTCAGTTGGTTAAGCCACTGCCTTCAGCTCAGGTCAGGATCCTGGAGTCCTGGGATCAAGTCCCACATCAGGCTCCCAGCTCCGTGGGGAGTCTGCTTCTCCCTCTGACCTTCTGCTTTCTCATGCTCTCTCTCTCTCTCTCTCAAATAAATAAATAAATAAATAAAATCTTTAAAAAAAAGAGTACGCATCAGAGTCTCTACATGTGAGATAAAAATGCAGGCCATTTCAAAATAGTTAAATATATGAAGAGAAAAATGGTTCAATATTAAGGAAGATATGGAAGCCTAGAGCAAAAATATGAAATAATTAGTATATACCTGCCAGAAAGATTCTATCACAGGAAAATAATAGAGTTACCATCATCTACAGAGTATGTGCAATGTGCCAGACAGTGCACCATGAACCTTACAACCCAAAGTACTAAATCCTTACAATAAATCTTTAAGGGAAATGTGATTATTTTAATTTTAGTTCCTTTTTTTAAAGATTTTATTTGGGGTGCCTGGGTGGCTCAGTTGGTTGGGCGACTGTCTTTGGCTCGGGTCATGACCCCGGAGACCCGGGATTGAGCCCCACATCGGGCTCCCTGCTTGGTGGGAAGCCTGCTTCTCCTTCTCTCACTCCCCTTGCTTGTGTTTCCTCTCTGGCTGTGTTTCTGTCAAATAAATAAATAAAATCTTTTTAAAAAAAGATTGATTGATTGATTGATTGATTTTAGAAAGAAAAAGAGAATGCATGAGCAAGGGAAGGGCAGAGGGAGAGGCAGAGAATCTCAAGCAGACTCTGCACTCAGTGTGGAGTCCAACGTGGGGCTCAATCTCACAGCCCTGAGATTCTGACCTGAGCTGAAACCAAGAGCCAGACACCCAACTGACTGAGCCACCCAAGTGCCCTTCAATTTTATTAATTTAACCAAAGTCATTTTGCTAGTAAATGGTAGATGCCAAATTCAAACCCAGATCAAGCTGATTCTACAATCAGCTCACTCCCTGGTTAGCTATTGTGAGCCTGGACAAGTTCCTTAACTTTTCTGAGCCGGTTTCCTCATCCACTCATCAAAAAAAAAATTAAGGTATATGTATATGACAAACATTTTAAGATGAGGATAATGATACCTATTTCCAAAGCTACTGTGAAAATTTATGGTAGTGCTTGTGTAGAGCTTAACCACACTAGACATTAGTAAACAGCAGCCATTACTATTAGAGATCTACAGGAGGTAAGCAAAAGGAAAAAGTGAAAGATAACTTCTGATCTCTGGTTTGAGCCTCTTAAAATTGCGCAAGAAAGATTCCTTTAGAGTTTAAACTGCCTGTGAGACATTTTGACAGAAAGACTTAGAAGGCAGTAGGACATGCAGGACCTAGGCGAGAAATAATGGAAAAATAAATTTGGGAGTTATAAGTAGATAGGTAGCAGCTATAATCATGGGAGTGGATCCCCCGGAAGAGCATATATGAAAAAGAAAGTCAAAGACAAAGCCCTACAAAACACTAATCTTTCGGGAACAGACTGAGAAAGAAAAGCCCCTAAGAGGACTGATAGGAGTGGCCAAAATGTAAGAGAAAATCCAAGACAGAATTCATTCTGTACCCCAGAAACCAGGTAGGAAAGGGTTTCATGCAAGAGTGATCAGAAGTGCTAAGCAGTACAGAGAAGCCAAGATACTGAGCAAAAAGTGTACCCTGAATTCAGCAACTGGAAAATGACTGAAGACCCTCCAAGTTAAGTTTCAGTTGCACAGAACAGATAGAAGCCAGTGGTCAATGAGACATGAGTAAACAGGAGATTAAGTAGTGGAGATGGAGAAAATAAACCACTTTTTCAAGCTTAGCTATGAAGGGAAGAGACCAGAATCACAGCTTAAAGACACACAGTGTGAAGAGAGTACTATTTCATATATGTGTGGGTATGGGTGTATATGGGTATGGGTTTGTAACATACTAAGGCAGATACTTGAGCATGTTCCCATGTTAGAAAAAGAGCCAATATAGAGTGAAATCAGTCAGTAAAAAGGATAAATTATGGGGAAAGAGCCCATAAGGAAACAGGGAACAATGAGATTCAGGATTCATGTTGGAAGAATTAGTACTGACCAAAGGAAACACCTCTTTGCTTCAGAAAGAAGGTAACACAGATGCATATATCCTCGGAAGCTGGATATCCTTAAAGGAGTTCCTACCTGATAACTTCTCCTTTCTGTTTGAGAAAATAATGATGTTTCTTACTGAGAAAGGAAATGGGCAGAGTATCTGGAATAGAAGTCTTGGGTTGATTGGGAAAGGTCTGAAGCAGTTGTTACTGGAAATGGGAAAGAATGCTGTAGAAAGCCATGTTCAAGGATTGCTGACATCATCAAACACCAGCTTATGTTATAGAACATGAAACTGGAGTAGTACCAACCTGTACTGTTGTATGACCTTCTTTATCAGTGTTGAACAGCCCCAGTACAGGGAAAGTCACTCTGCCACTAAGTGGCAGAAGCAGAATTCAAACTCAGAAGACAGAGACAGTTACAGTACTCCAGTTTCAGGCTTCCAGGCAGAAATGGCAGATGGCCAAGAAAGAAAGAAAGTTTGGGAGTATTGGCAAAAGGGTGGTTCCAGTGACAGAAAAGGGGCTCATTGCTTGATGGAGAAGAAAGTAACAACAGGAGCACCTGACTGGCTCAGCTGGTGGAGGCTGCAACTCTTGATCTTGGGGTTGTGAGTTCAAACCCCATGTTTGGTGCAGAGATTACTTAAAAACAAAGTATTTTAAAAAGAGAGAGAGAGAGAGAGAAGGAAAAGTAACAACAGGAATGAGGTGATGGATGAGAAAAAACAGGGATCCAAGGACTGGAAGTCTCATGAGAATATATAAGAATATAACAGAATACGTACAGAAGGAGTAACGTGAGTGAAAGAGCTAAAAAAGGAGACAAGACATTGTTATCAAAGAATGGAAAACTGGTATTTAATGAACGTGAGGGAGTCACCTGAAGAGGAGTGGATGACAGAGAAGAGAATGGGTGGAAGGTGAACCTGCAAGATAATTTCACCTTAAAGGAAGAGTTCTATACATGATGGTGGAGAACCAGTGGCTTACAAGTGGCACTGGGGAACTAGGAAAATACAGAAGCCATCTTAATGACCTGTGGGGTATGGGAGTATGAACAGCCTCTACTGGAGACGACCACATTATCCATGTAGAAGAGCTGAAGCAAAAAAGTTGTTTCCTAGACAGGTTAAAAAATAAAGCAGAGTTCATTTCCCAAAGAGACTGTCAGAATGACTGTGAGGGAGATGCAGTGAGACTGAGCCACATGGTAAACCCACAAGTTCAAACAGATTCTATGGCAGTTTGTTTTCTGGCTTGACCTATATATTTAATTACTAAATTTTCTTGTCTATTACTTACTGCATGAAGTCTTTCCACAAGTTTTTGATCACCAAGACAATTTTTAGTATCAAACCAAGAGTCAAAGTCCTGTGGAAGAGTGAAAATTCTGCAGTAAGCACACAGGTGGTTGGTTTGGGGTTTGTTTTTTTTTTTAAATAAACTCGATATTGTATAAATTCTTACACAATGATACAACAGTAATTCATTTTAAAAACACTTTCAAAAACATGTTCACTGTGATGGTCAATATTATTTACTCTGAAAAATAGCTAAAATACTGGGGGAATTAAAATTTGAACTCCACCAGCACTGTTTCCTTAAAAGACTTTTATTAGGCTTCCCCATACCATAGAAGCATTATATCCAGTTAAGAGTTACTGTATGGTGACTAACATAATATAATAATTTAAAAAAAGAGAGTAGGAGCAAAAATTGAAGGCACATAATGATAACAAAAATTTTAAACAAACAGTAAAAATAAACCAAAGCAAGATAAGATATACAAACCAATGGATAGCTGAACTTGGTAGTTTTTATTACCAGTATCAGTAATGAGGAAAATCAAGCTCCAAAGTCCTTAAATCATTCAATTCAGTTTTCTGCACTAGCTTAATCTTGTATTAATGATAAAAACAATCTAGAGCACACATTTACAAAGTACGTCATTTTTCGAATCGCACATTAATTATGAGCTCTTTAGTACTCACCAAATGTTAGTGACTACAATAATCAAAGACCATTTTAAAGACTCGACCTGCCAAACTAGTGTGTAGAAAGCCCTTCCAATGTAATTAAAAGAAAATTTTGAATTTATAATTTTGAACTCAGCCTATCTCATTTCAGAAGTTGTGACAACAGTGCAATATAGGCAAAGTTTAACAGGCAGAATAATCTCAAAGAAAAGACACATTATTTCTCTAAATAACCCCATTTGAAAAATTTGTGCTTAAGAGATTTTTTTCAGAGAAAAACCAAAACACACAGATAAGGAATTAAAAATGAAAAACAGCTATAAATTTCAATATATATTCTATGCTTTAAAAACAGATGTCTTTTAAATGTTTGAACATATTTAAAGCATATGACTTAAACTTACATCTGCAGAATTAAAGACATCAGGCAATAAAAAGTTGAGTAATGCCCAGAGTTCATGCAGGTTATTCTGCAAAGGTGTTCCAGTTAGGAGCAAGCGGTTGGTTGACTTGAACTCACGAACGATCTCTGAAAGCTAGAAAAATAATAGTTATGTTAACCTTGCTTTATTAGAATTCTCAAAATTCAGTTCTTTATCCAACCATGTTTTGAATAAAATAAACCTTGAAAATTATTTTTCTATAGAAAAATATCCTAATTCAGGTGACACTGCCACAGTGAAACATAACTAAACAAAATATTCTAGGCATTTCTAGAATACATTGCTTACAAGAATGCAAATCATAGTCATACCTAAGACCCCTCCCTCACTTCAAAAAATGTATTTTCTCCAATTTGGGTCCACAGAAACAGTCAAAACTCCATGGAATCCAGGCCAGTCACTTTACACAGTAATATCTCCTTCTCCCTGCCAATCATGTTCATCTACATACCTAGCTAAGTTCTTACTTTAAGGCTTGGTGACAGTTTCTAAGCACAAGAGCTGCACCCATTTTTCCTATCTTATATTAACTTCCTAAATATAAGGCTATAAAAATTAAAGCACAAAAGCATAAAAGAACAATAACCTTATCAATAAAAATGCAAATTTTTATAACACTCTTAAATAAGCAATTATTCTCTAACATGCATCCTTTTTTATTGGGTATTAGTTTCAATTTGAAATTAGTATGATCCACCTGGTGGTTTTCCTCCAGTTCTGTCCCTGTTTCTCCCAAAGTATCTCAGTGATCCAAAGAGAGGCTCATCGTAATAATTGATGCTTTTCCTACTGTTGATGGAGTTGAATGGCAAGAAATATTGATATTTTTCAAAATTAACACCACACTCTAATTCACACAAATCAGATAATTCCAGGAACTGATTTTTTTCTAATCCTTATGAATACACATAAGCTGGTCAGCTCCTCAATAAAAGGCCAATCAATGCAAATGACCTTTCTATACCAAATATTACCAAAATATTAAAATACTGAATCATAACAGAGTTAGGCTGCAACAGGTATAACAAATGAACACTTAATTTTCTTTATATTAAAAACTGCTCAATTTTCATTTGTCTCATATTAAATAATTTAAACTTTACATTTTTTAAACTGATTTTCATTCCGATTCTGTGAATAAAATCACAACCTTCCAACCCTTTTTAATTTTGAATATACAGAAGTAAACAGACATGGTAGTTAAAAGAAAACTTTAACAATAACATCGAAAACTGGCTTACCTTAGATTTTTCATTCTTTATTCTATGAGCCTCATCAATGACTAGATATCGCCAATGGAACTTTTTAAATACAGATTTTTCTTTAATTACCATCTCATAAGAAGTAACACAAACATCCCATTCTCCTGGCATCATTTCATCACGAATAAAAGCAGCCTAATGTAAAATAAAGTTCCAAATATTAGAATACACTGACAAGATGGTCACAGAATTAAAACATCAAGAGAATATTAATAATTCTGAGAGACCTGGGAATCATTTAGTCTCAACCATTTTAAAGATAGGATAACTAAGGTCCAAAGACACATCTGTAGGCAATTATCTGAATGGCATGTTAATATACTCATCAACAATAGAAAAGCAAATTCTTCCTTAAATGCGTACAGCATATCCAATGAACCGGAGAAGTTCTTATCACCAGAAGATGACTACCTTACTAGGCTCTCTTCATAGGACAGATGGTCCAAAGAGAAATGGGTGAAGTAAATTGCCCTCTGAAAAACCAGGTTCTTGGGGCGCCTGGGTGGCTCAGTCGTTAAGCATCTGCCTTGGGCTCCTGTCATGATCCCAGAGTCCCAGGATAGAGTCCCGGGATCGAGCCCTGCATAGGGCTCAGCAGCAAGCCTGCTTCTCCCTCTCATTTCCCCTGCTTGTGTTCCCTCTACTAGCTGTGTTCCTCTCTGTCAAATAAATAAGTAAAGTCTTAAAAAAGAAAGAAAGAAAGAAAGAAAGAAAGAAAGAAAGAAAGAAAGAAAGAAAGAAAGAAAGAAAACAAACGATGTTCTTACCAAGAGTCAAGCATTACCAACTATTACCAACACAGATTTAACAAATGAAAAGAACTCAATATACATGGGTGACTTCAACCTTCTGAAACCTCTTAATATGTTCCTTCCCTTTCTAGCATGAATGAGTCACATATTTTGTTAAGGGGTAATGAAAGCCCATTAATGCTTTTGTGAACTTCCTGATGTTGTTTTGAGGCTACAGATATGACTTTATAAAGTGGACTTGCTCTATCTAGTACAGGAGGCTATTTAAAACAGTGAGACTATTTAAAACTATTTTTAAATCTTCACAGGCAGTGGCCAATGTAGTTGCCAAGCTGACTGAGAGCATTTTTAACTTGTACAAACTGAATTCCAGATGTTACAGGTCAAAATAAAACCACAGAAGTTAACAGGGAGCAGCCAAACATATATTGAGAAGGTTCTGATTAGTACTGTAAATCTGAAACTATACTGCATAAACAAAGTAACTTTTCATTGCAAACTCATTATTTCATAAAGTCAGTTATGCACCAAGTACACTGTGGACTCATTCAACAAATATTTACTGATTGCCCATATATATAAAAGGATCACTTGGACTAAAGTAGAGAACAAAAAAAGGCCTTTGTAGAGATCTCAGTTGCACTCTGGGAAGTGGTCATATTTAAAAAGTTAATTAAGACATCAGGGAACTGGAAACAACTTAAAGAGAACCAGGGTGCCAAACCCCTTTTGGTCTTGCCATCACCTTTATCTTTGTTTTGTGAAACAGTCAGTTTAATGGTTCCTCCTGCAGTTTCATGAAACTTATGCATATTTTAAATTTCAATTATCTCTACTTTGAAATTTGTGTGACAGAACATTAAATATCATATAATCGAAAAGCTCTCACTTTACAGGTGACAAAATTAAGGACCTTCAAAAGTCATTCAACATCACACAGTCAACGGCAATGCCAGAACTAAACCAGATCTCCTATTTCCATGTCCAAGATTCTTTGATGCCTCTGGAGTGAAAAAGGAAGGGGACAAAAAACAATTTTGGTAGGGCACCTAGCTGGCTCAGTTGGTAGAGCATGTAACTCTTGATTTAAAGGTGATGAGATCAAGTCCCATACTAGGTGTAGAGCCTACTTAAGAAAAAAAAGATTTAAAAAACCTTACTTGGGATTCACACCTCTATATTCTTTAGGATTACATTAGCATCAAACTGGATCAATAATATTACTAAGAATTTCCCAACTCAATCAAATACCTGTTATAACGTACATCAAAATTTTTAATACCATATTGACCTCATAAAATGTTAACAGGCCAGGAACTTTATAGGCCCAGTATATCTATCCCATGTGGCACCAAGATTCAAATCTGTCCGGAAGTAATAATCTGGATTTTCTCTATACATACTGACATCAGTCTCTAAATGTTGAATATAGTACATTATTTATTATATTAATAATTACCAGTTTACAAACTCTTGGGCCCATGGCCCACAGTAGAATTATAGTTTAGGTTGTAATCCTTTAAAAAAAGGAGCAGTACAGGGCGCCTGGGTGGCTCAGTGGGTTAAGCCTCTGCCTTCAGCTCAGGTCACGATCTCAGGGTCCTGGGATCTAGGCCCGCATCGGACTCTCTGCTCAGCAGGGAGCCTGCTTTCTCCTCTCTCTCTGCCTGCTTCTCTGCCTACTTGTGATCTCTCTCTCTGTCAAATAAATAAATAAAATCTTTAAAAAAAAAAGGAGCAGTACATATCCCCACAATGTGTGAAATACTCTGCCATTTTCCATTCTATTGTATCTCAGTGTTTTAAAAAACTGTTGTCACCACGAACATGAATTCCCAATATGAACAAGTGGCAATATGAAAAACATGGACTTTGAAGACAGGTTTTCAAGATTAAAAAATTTTTGAAGCCGCCAGTAAAATCTCAACTCCCCTGGGGTAGAGATAGGACAGTCACAAATTAAATACATCCACTTTTCCTTTAAAACTCACAGAGGTATTTCATGAAATCCTTGGATTTCATATAATATAACTGAAAACCACTGACAGTTTTACTGAAACGCATGAAAACACAGACATACCATATTTCTCTTTGGCTTATGATCTTCAAGAAATAATTTCAGCCAAAAATCAATGCTTTAGAATGCAAAGTTTTATAAGGAGTAGTATTATATCAAAGAACAGCAGTGAGGGGCGCCTGGGTGGCTCAGTTGGTTAAGCAACTGCCTTCGGCTCAGGTCATGATCCTGGAGACCCAGGATCAAGCCCCACCGGACTCCCTGATCGGCAGGAAGCCTGCTTCTCCCTCTCTCACTCCCCCTGCTTGTGTTCCCTCTCTAGCTGTGTTTCTCTCTGTCGAATAAATAAATAAAATCTAAAAAAAAAAAAAAGAACAGTAGTGAGGGGCACCTGAGTGTCTGACTTTGGCTCAGGTTGAGATCTCCAGGTCCTGGGATCAAGCCCTGGGTCCAGCTCTCGGCTCAGCAGAAGTCCACTTCTCTTTCTCCCTCCCTCTGCTCCTCCCCCCACCCCATGCTCTTTCTCTCTAATAAATAAACAAAATCTTTCTTAAAAAAAGAATAGCAGTGATAAGACAAAGTTCTAAGTGACTAATTTGCCACTGAGAACTATTAGGCATAGCGAAGAATCAAACCCGTAATTCTAAATTTATAACCTCAGTATTTCAATATTTAAATTATTTATAAGTTAAATTTAAATAAATCTAAGTAATTTTTCTTCAAGCAAAATGATAATAAAATTACATAATTCTTTTCCTCAAGCAAAATGATAATAAAATTACACCATTCTTTTGAGGATATCTTTTGATAACCTATCTAAATATGTAAAATAGAATAAATCTTTAAACTATGTCCTCTGGAGGCAAAATAAAGGCAAAGTTTAATAATATGCTTTTTAAGCTGATTATTCATTTTGGTATTTTGGCATAATTCATTTCTTTTAGATTAATTCTACAGTCCTAAATAATTATAGCCTACTAGATTAACAAATGGCTAATTTAAGCAAGAGCCCAGAATTTCTAATATCTAAGAATGTATACAGATATGTATTTTTCTATTCAAAGACCAAAACTAAAAGCTGTATCTATGCATAAACACAAAACACAAGGCTCTCAGTACAAATAGAAAAGATTCCAAGCACATTCATGAGTCCATGTATACCAAGTTAAAGTCAAAAGTAAAACATTTAAACATAAAAAATTAAGTCATGCAAATTCACAGTTTTGGTGTCAAAATAGCACAACTGATACAGTCACTGAAAAGAAACACTGTCAATAAGGACTCTTTTTATAAAAATTTATTTAAAATGCATCTCAAAAATGCTGAGTTTAATGATCTGGTTGAAATTAAATGCAGATAAGGATTGTCTGTTATTAATAAGGAACACATCTACTTCACAGAAGTGTTGTGAGAATTAATTAATATATAAAAGGCACTTACAACAGAGCCTAACATAAGAGTTATTTACTAGTAGCAGTCAACTTCAATGTCTTTTATGGTAACAGTATGCAACTTAACCCCAGAAATGATGTTATTCTTGATGGCCTCTTTAAACATATTTCTCACTTACTCTCGCATCCTTGTCCCCGATGAAACAAATAACATGGAGAGATGGGACCCATCGTTTAAATTCATTCATCCAGTTGTATAAAGTAGACTTTGGAACTAAAACCATGTGAGGTCCAGGAATGTTTCGGTAATGTTTCAGGTAACCAAGCAAAGCAATCGTTTGCAAAGTCTTACCAAGACCCTGCATTATCATTGCAAAGAAAAAAATCCATAAATGTTTATTTCATGAAACATTTTGTTAGTAATAACATTACAAAAGACATTTGTCAACTATGTCACATAGGGAAAAGCTTAAAGACCTTTGTTTTTTTAAGTAAATAACCATTCCAATTTGTATTTACTGTGTGCACAAAAAGAAACTATGGGACTTGCAGGTAGAAAGAGCTGCTTTGTTGTTTCTCTTAAAGGAGCAGGAAGTCTACTTTAAAAATTTTTCTTGAGGCAAAATTACGAATTTTGTGTATATGTGTTTCACACCAATTTCCTTTACCAGCCTGCTTAGATACTAGTCTTTCTTTTCCATTGTTCCCAACATTATTATAGCCCAGGCATGAAATATTCAGACTATGCATCTCAAGGGACTTGTGGCTCTCTGTACTTGCATCTCACACCCTTGAAGACCTAGGGAACCATAAAAGAACAGAACATAAAAGAACTCTGTATCCAGAAAGGGCCTTAGAGATCACCTGGTCTGGTGAACTTTTTAAAAAATAGCTTAGGAACACCACAAACCCGCCACCTAACTGATAAGAAAGGGAATGAAGTTCTATGATGTGTGGCTTTTTAAAAGAGTTTCTGGCTTTATCTCTACGCAAGGTATCTATTTGCTTTTAAAAACCTAGGCTTAAACTATTTTTGTAGGGTTTATCCCATCTAATGTTTCAGTTAATGAGATGCATCAAAACCTTAAAATATTTAGAATTCCTTTATTATGTAATTCCATTTTAGGAATCCTATGGAAATAATTTGAAAAGTGCAGGAAAACTAAATTACAAGGGTTCTCACAACAGTATTATGTACCATATGTACATATATACCAACCCATATATATCAAACATACACAATATATACTATATATATACTACACATCAATCCAAATGACCCATAATAAGGGAGGCGTTGAATAGAAGTATGCTAACTCCCTAAGATTAATTATTACAGAGTAACTAACAATTACTTTTACAAGTATTTGGATTATGTAGAAAATATGTATGAATGTGAAGAAATTCAAATACCAAATTATATGTACAATATGATCACAACTATGTAAAATAAATACATCTGGAGTTAAAATACTAAAATGAAATAGGCCCAAATGTCAACTGCGATTATTTCCAGGTAGCATAATTATAATTTACCTTCAATTTTTTTCTTGATGTTTTCCAAATTTTTCCCTTTTTTAATAACTAAAAAGTATCTGGTATCATCATAAATTCAGTATGAAGGCTCTTTATTGTCTTTTAGACAGGCTGCAGCCAAGAGGAGCTTGGGGCAAATAATCACCATCTTTCTCTTATCCAGTTAACCAAAACTCCTCCTCCTCTGAGCTAATTGTAGTCTCCAACCCAAAATACTAAATATAAGGACCTACAGACCCTTGATTTAAAGGACGTCCTGCCACACATCTAACAGTTGCTCAGGATCTATGGGATCAACTACTACACTACATATTACAGAGCGTAAACAGTCATGTGGCTACTGTGGATAAGAGTGATTGCAAATATGGCTGCAGAGTCACATAAATGTAAGTATTACTGGGTCATAAAGATCTAGAACACCCCTCCCCCTTAAATCTCATCTTATTCATTTGGTCTTAAAATACCAATCTAGGCCTTCATGTACTCCCCTGATCTGCTGAATTAGCATCTTAAGTGGTCTTACTTTTTCTCTTTGGTCATTTTATTTATATGCCCATCATTCTTTACCTGGTAACTCTGCTATATCAGGACTCAACATTGCTCTTTAATTTTATTCCATCTAATCACTTTCTGACTACTCACACATTGAGGTGCTTACATTCATTCATTCACACTTTCATCATTTATTGTTTGGTTTATTCACCCACTCATTTAGTGTTTGGTTTATATACTGCCACCTCATTACCAAAAGGATTTCAGGTCACCTACAAAGAAAATGGGTTTTAGGTGGCCTACAATGAAAACATGAAATATTAATAGTAAAACAGAATTAAAGAAGAGCCAAGAATTTTCAAGTTGCACCTAGGAATAATTAACATCTTAGAATAGGAAAAGGCACAAAGGCACAATGAGCTGGCCATTATATTACACAGGGTCTCCATTCTGGCATTCATTTTGGCTCCGGGTTTCCCGGAAGCCAAAGTGCAAAGAAAAACAAAAGTACAAGGAGGTTTTTTAAACCATACGGGGAAATTTCACTAAGAATTTTATAGCCTGTGAAAGTATATGTTCTTGAGGTTACGTAAAGAAAAAATGCTAGACTTTACAAATGCCTTTTACGTTATAACTAAATAAAGCAGTTAGCCTCCAGGCCTCAGGGGGGCAATACAGCTCAGGTATTTCAAATTTACATAAAAACTGACAACCGATATTGTGTTTTTAGCTATCAACTCCTTACCATTTCATCTGCCAAGATACCATTGACTCCGTTTTCATACAAAGAGATCAACCAGTTCAGCCCTCGAATCTGATAATCTCTCAGTGGTCCTCCTTTCACATCTGAAAAAGAGATCAAAATGTCTCATACATTCATTAGTACAATCAAGTACAGGGGTGCCTGGGTGATTCAGTTGGTTAAGCATCTGCCTTCAGTTTGGGTCATGATCCTGGGGGTCCTGGGACTGAGCCTCCTGAATGGCTCCCTGCTCAGTGAGGAGTCTGCTTCTTCCTCTACCCCCTTCCTCATGCTCTCTCATGCATGCTCTTTCTCTCAAATAAATAAAATTTTTTGAAAAAATACAATCAAGGGGCGCCTGGGTGGCTCAATCATTAAGCGTCTGCCTTCAGCTCAGGTCATGATCCCGGAGTCCTGGAATCAAGCCCCGCATCCAGATCCCTGCTTGGCGGGAAACCTGCTTCTCCCTCTCTCACTCCCCCTGCTTGTGTTCCCTCTCTAGCTGTATTTCACTCTGTCAAATAAATAAATAAAATTTTTAAAAATATATATATATATCATTTATATATCAAGTATAATTTTTCTAAAACCAAACTAGAAAAAAATGCCAACATAATGAGATACTTACATGAAGGTGACACCTCAAATCTAACACACACATTAGATGTTTTCCGACTCTCTGAGAGTAGCTCTTCATCTTCTTCTTGTTCTGTGCGCCTGTGGCGGTAGCTGAAAGGAAAAGAAATACCTTTATATTCAACCCAAATACTAAGCTGTCAATTAAGTCACTACTATACATTGTTAATATCTCTCATTTTAAAAAGTGAGTTATCTAAGGACTTGCTTAGAAGTTGATAGAACCAGCATACAGTTTTATTGATTTCTAGTGAGGAAAAATTGTTGCCTCCAAAACTTCTTTACACTAAGAGTAATCTTATTTTTTTAATACAGAATTATACTGAGTAAGTAAAGAAGGAATGAGAATATAAGAAGAGGGACAGGTGGGGCAGAAGGAAGACGGAGTAAAGTAGAGAGAGATGCCAACATACTCTCCAGCAGAAATTAAGCTCTGCTTGTCATCTTTCTTTATTCGAGGACGTCCCAATTTCATGTTCAGAGGAGATGTTGGAGACTTCTGTGCTGAAGGTTGAATGAAATGTGCAAAAAGTTCTGTCTGCTTTAATAAAAATTCAAATCTCTTTGCTCGATCTGCTTTCTAATGTGCAAAACAAAAGAAAAAATGATTTTCTTTCTTATTCAGAGTTATTTAACAAACACTTATATTACCGTGCTACTTTTTACTATGTTCTAAGCACTTTAAACATACTAACTCATTTAATTTTCTTAGTGAACTTATGAGGTGGGCACTAGTACTATCTCCGTTTTACAGATGATAAAAGTAAAATATGGAGAAGGCAACTAACTTGCCCAAGTTCTCACAGCTACTAAGCAGAATTTGAAAATGGCATTTTCAGACAGTTTGAATAGAAGCCAAGTGACTTAACAGCAGTAAATGCCCCAATTAAATTTGCCAAAAAGCAAATTCTCTTTCCAAAACAATTATTTTATTTTCCTAGTGAACCAAATAAAGCATAATATACAATATATTCTAAATAAATATAAATTATTAGCTATGGTATACATATACCATAAACTGAACTCTTTTAAGAATTTTCAAGTTGCACCTCAAAATAATTAACATCTTAGAATACAGTGTCAACTTGTCTCAAAATATTGTGAATGTATGGCACAATAATGTAATAAATATTTCTCTCTTCAATTACAATGATCTGGAAAATTGCACTTTCTTAAATATTTTATTTATTTGAGAGAGAGAGAAAGAGAGTGCAAGAGTGGGGAGAGGGACAGAGGGACATGGAGACTCCCCGCCAAGCACAGAGCCCAATGCGGGGCTTGATCCCAGGGCCCCAAGATCATGACCTGAGCCAAAGTGAGACACTTAACTGACTGAACTACCCAGGGGCCCCTCAAAAACTATACTTTATGCTGATAACATAAAAAGTTTGTCTCCAAAGTGAGCAGGATTTAGAAGAAAAATATATACACAGGTAAGTAAAAATAGTTAATATATATTAAATACTAAAATTGGTACATATTATAATTTCTCAATAAATTATAAGGCGTATAACTTGTATCACAGTAATGAAATAAAACTTTACCAAAAAATCTTAGAAGACCAAAAGATGTATACATCATTCTAGATTTAAAAAAATGAAAATGATTTTTTAATTCCCACTTTATGACCACAGAGTAGAGAATATTTCATTGCTAATGAAGGCTGCATAATTAATAACACCAGAAACATACAAGAATTCATTAACATAAACAAAAGAATTAGACAAATATATTCAGACCGGAAGTTGAAAGGAGGCCAAAACTTTTCCATTTTATGTTATCCTCACTGGAATGTTGTTTTTAGAGTTGTTAAAACATTATCGGTCTGTATTAGATGTGACCTTAGACATTTAGGCATTGAGTTTGGTAAAATCACTATGAACAGCCAAAAACTATAATTCATCTCTACTTATTTTTAGAATATTACTGCAAAAACAAGCTCTCAACAAAAAAGTTCAGTTCCAACTAAAATGAAAGCTAAAATATGGATTTTAAGAATGAAATTTTTTTAATTTAAAAATTAAATTAAATATATGGTAAAGCAGTAGGTGGGTATAACTGAGATTACACTGCTTGAATATGTAATGTCTCCAGATACCAGAAAAATCTCCTTTCCTCCAGAAAATTTATTACTATACTACATGTTTTACAATGTGTAATAGTCATTAATAAAGCCAAAGCAAGAAGAGAGGAAGAAAATAATAGTCTAGCTTTGTGACCTTTCATTCAGCCATACTAATGGTGCCACCGATATTTTCACTTAGTGGATACAATATTTTTAGCATTACACATCTTATGATGGAGGAGGCAGGTGGCTCAGTCAGTTAATTGTCTGACTTTTTATTTGGGCTCAGGTCATGATCTCAGGGTCCTGGGATGGAGCCCCACATGGGGCTCTGGGCTCGGCAAGGAGTCAGCTTAAGGATTCTCTCCTCCTTCCCCCACCCCTCAAATACATAAATAAATCTTTAAAAAAAACATCTTGGGGGCAGCTGTGTGGCTCAGTCTGCCTTTGGCTCAGGTCATCATCCCAGAGTCCTGGGATCAGCCTGGATGGGCTCCCTGCTCAGCAGGGAGTCTTCTTCTCCCTCACCATCTCCCTCCTCTGCCCCCTCTCATGTTCTCTCTTGCCCTCTCTCTCAAATAAATAAAATCTTTTTAAAAAATCCTTATGGGCTAAAGAGTACTTAAAAAAAGTAAAGAGAATGTGACTTCTGTTCCCATCTATTCCATATAGTTTCTCTGATCCTTACTTTCTCATGTGAAAACACAGAGATTCATATATTCAATAAAAATCCATTATGATGAGGCTGCCTGGGTGGCTCAGTTGGTTGGGCGTCTGACTTTGGCTTAGGTCATGATCTCCTGAGTGAGTCCTGGAATCAAGCCTGGAGCCCCAAGGCCAGCATTAGGCTCCCTACTCAGCAGGGAGTCTGCAAGTCCCTCTCCTTCTTTCTCTGCCCCTCCCCCTGGCTTGTGCTCTGTCTCTCTCAAATTAAAAAAAAATAAAATATTTTTTTAAAAATCTATTATGATTGGGCGCCTGGGTGGCTCAGTGGGTTAAAGCCTCTGCCTTCAGCTCAGGTCATGATCTCAGGGTCCTTGGGATCAAGGCCGCATCGGGCTCTCTGCTCAGTGGGGAGCCTTCCTCCTCTCTGCCTGCCTCTCTGCCTACTTGTGATCTCTCTCTGTCAAACAAATAAATAAAACCTTTTTTAAAAAATCTATTATGGGGGCGCCTGGGTGGCTCAGTTGGTTGGGCGACTGCCTTCGGCTCAGTTCATGATTCCGGAGACCCGGGATCGAGTCCCACATTGGGCTCCTTACTCAGCAGGAAGCCTGCTTCTCCCTCTCTCACTCCCCTTGCTTGTGTTCCCTCTCTGGCTGTGTTTCTCTCTGTCAAATAAATAAAAAATTTAAAAAAAAATCTATTATGATTGATTATATATTAAATTACTTTCCAGTTCTAAAATCTATGATCCTGTATTCATTATAATATATGTATTTTTTCAATCTTTCACATCTCCTCTGTAAAAATCAACTACAGGGAAACTAATTTAAGATTGAGTATCAGCTATACTTCAATAAGAAAAAAAAATCAACTATGGTAATTCACTATTCTATCCAAGAATATATTTACCATTTTCTCTTCATATTCTGGGTCCATTTCCTTTTCAGATTTAGAAGCTTTAGCAGCAAGTTTGAGTTGAAATGAAGAAACATTTTTCTAGAATTTCAAAAAAAAATAAGCCATCAAATTACAAAGCAAGATCTTAAAAGTGGTCAACATTTCACTGTAGAAGGTAAAAAGTAATTAAATACTAAATAAATGAACATGGGCCACACACAGACCAATTATGAGAGCATGTCATGAAGCAGGGCTTATAATAATTCCAGTTCTGTGCACCCGAGTTTCAATTAAAAAAATCTGAATTGTTAAAGCCAAAGAAATAACATTAATTAATACCCAAAAGGTGAAACATTCAGCTTTTTCACCTTTTTTATTTAAAGCATTTAAAAGCATATATCCAATGAATAGAAGATTTAAAATCTAAAATATGCTAATATTACCAACCACAAACCAAAAAATTCAAGGAAAGTAAATATTAATTCTCAGAAACACTTCTTTATGTAATGGAAACTAGCCAGATTTTCAGAGGAAGACTGTGGTTTCTGCTCCTGACAAGACACTTTTTATTATTGTTTTCATGTTCTAATCAGAACATTTAAACTTTTTAATATAGTGCAATGTGTTCCTTTTTTATTTAAATAAAACAGTACATTTTTGGGCGCCTGGGTGGCTCAGAGGGTTAAAGCCTCTGCCTTCAGCTCAGGTCGTGATCTCAGGGTGCTGGGATCGAGCCCCACATCGGGCTCTCTGCTCGGCAGGGAGCTTGCTTCCCCCTCTTTCTCTTCCTGCCTCCCTGAGTATTTGTGATCTCTCTCTGTGTCAAATAAATAAATAAAATATTTAAAAACAAAACACACACACACACAAAAAAAAACCAGTACATTTTCAAACTTTTAGTTTATGTTAATTTTCTCCAACTGGAAAGAAAAGTATTGTAAACCATATTACAGAAATATTTTGTAGAAGCAGTTTCTCAAAGCTATCAACTATTAACATTTGATATTTAAAAAGTTGTAACTTAGTGAAAACTGGCATAAATCAGCTTCTTAAAAATATTGAAATTATCTGGAGAGTTATTTCATGCATGCCATCCTTCGTAAAGATAAGCTTGTACTTGTAAATACAAATAGCTATATAAAATACACCTCCTGGGGCGCCTGGGTGGCTCAGTTGGTTAAGCGACTGCCTTCAGCTCAGGTCATGATCCGGGAGACCCGGGTTCTAGCCCCGCATCGGCTCCCATCGGGCTCCCTGCTCAGCGGGAAGCCTGCTTCTCCTTCTCTCACTCCCCCTGCTTGTGTTCCCTCTCTAGTTGTGTTTCTCTCTGTCAAATAAATAAATAAAATCTTTAAAAAAATACACCTCCTTTCCTGTAAGAAATGAAGAAATAAAATAAAAACACAAATCTACCCCTTAGTACCAGAGCCAAGAGTATCTGTTTTAACACAGACTTTGCACAAGTCAAAACACAAATCTGTTCATGAAAACTTAAGAAATTATGTCCATTTTATCATGGCTTTTGTCAACCAGTTTCTGAAAATTTAGGTCCTAAATCAACAACAGAAAATGATCTTAAACATAACAAAGACATGACTCCAATAGTTAACAACTATGACTTCTAACATTTACCGAAATTTCTATTTTGAGAAAATACAAAGATTATGGAATTTGACCGTTGTCAAATTGAAGCACTGATTAGATACTGTTCAACTATTCTTAACCCAAATAATAGCCATCTTGATTTAAGCACCTCATATGTATATATCGTCTATGTGGGATGTTTTGAATGTAATCCTGGATGGGCAAGAATAGAAAACTGCTAAAATCCCCTCAATCCCACACTTTCAAACTGTCACATATACTATAAATCTGATTTTATTTTCAATGCAACAAGTAAAGGAAAACTGGGTAAAAAAAATCACACCTTTATCACTACTTGAAAAGCTGTATAAAGTCTAGTTTTCAACTTTCAAAACAGTCAAAATTACTTCCCCTCATATACACAATTATATATCTAATAATGTGGGACATAGATTTTACTTATGGAAAAATTGAAGCTTTAATTAGAAAAAAGTTCACTCAATATTCTTGCCTACCTTGTGGTAGAATACCATAAAATTTAATTATATGCTGATTAAAATTCCTAATCTTGAGCAGTGCTATTAAAAGCTGTGGGTAATTACTTAATTGGCACTATCTCCCACAACAAATTTTAAAATACCTACCTTCTAAACCTTCTCCTTTGTATACTTTCAAAAATATACTTCTCACACAAGATAAAAAAAAAAGTGACTAAGATATTCTAATGAATTTCTTATGTATTTTATTATCTGGGTAGTTTAGATGCCACAAAAATATAGCACAAGGTCATCAAGATGCCCTGTCTTAAAGACCATGACCTTTTTCTTGATGTTTTCATTACCAAAAACTCCAACTCCAACTTCGAGTGTTAGGTCATCCAACTATCACTTAAACCAAGTTCAAGAACAAGATGGTAAGCAAAAATACCTTGCTGTAGCTTAATGTCACAAGTCAATCTACAAAATCTTATCTATTTTATGCATCACAAAATGCACTTCTTCAGAGGCTATTTGATATATAATTCTAGCAAGTTCAATAATATGGCTTGCCATACTACAGAGAATAAAAGCAGCAGCAAATGACATGGGAAAGACCACTGGAAGAAGGCACAATGTAAACAGCAAGAAGGGACAGCAGAAGCCCAGGACTAAAACATTAGTTCCACCACAGTTAACATCCCTTTTCCTTACTATACAGGGATAATGATTTCCCTCTGCCTGCTGCATCGCTTGTACTTTTGTCTTTTTGAATTTTTACAGTTTTTTTAAATGGCTTTATGGTTTTGTAACATCTATGTCCTTTACTATAAATTCTGATGAAAGTAGATGAAGTGTTTAAAAAATGATAGCTAACAGGGGCACCTGGGTGGCTCAGTTGGTTAAGCGACTGCCTTCGGCTCAGGTCATGATCCTGGAGACCCGGGATCGAGTCCCACATCAGGCTCCCTGCTTGGCAGGAAGCCTGCTTCTCCCTCTCTCGCTCCCCCCGCTTGTGTTCCCTCTCTCGCTGTGTTTCTGTCAAATAAATAAATAAAATCTTTAAAAAAAAAAAAGATAGCTAACAGCCTGACAATTGGAGGAGAAGAGAGAAAAATAATTTAAAAAGTCAACACAATACTGGAAAAGTCTGGGAATTGGTTATTTAACTGAGGGGAAACAGCCTCTTACATCTCAAATGCCTTTATATCACTTCCAGAGCACAATAACTAATGAACATGAGAAACAGGTTAAACTGCACTTTCAGTATATCACTTAAGGAGTCAAGGGAGTGAGCAATCTATTTAGATTTGGGGGGCATGTGTGCCAAATTACTTTATTTGATGGAATGATACAAATGAAAGAACTTAAGTAGATGTTTTGGTACTCTAGATTTTTCAGGAAAAATAAAAAAGATGTGGTGACTAGAGTAATAAATTTCAGGTACACAAGAATGTTCCGGCCATGCAATACCTCATTTCCCTATGCTGAGCAGACAAATGAGGCATTATTAGGGCCATTTCTGATGAGGTTACAGAATTCATGAATAGATATGTATCAGTTCAGTGTTTGTTACATAGCTTTTTATTGACTCCCAATATTTTCACAATTCAAAAACTTTACACCATTTGGAAATTCAGCAACATTTACTGCCATACAGAATTAGCCCTTACATTTGCCCAGTCTAGGGAATAAAAGGCACCTAGGCTCATGTCTGAATTTACCAATACTTGATTTTCCCCTTGATACTTGGTGTTTGACCTATCTTTATTGTCTTACTGATCCAACTTCAGCATAAATCTTAAAATGTGCATGTTTTCTATGGTTTTCACTTAGCACTACAACTGTCTGTTTAGTCAACCTTGTAACAGTAAAATATGTCACTTAAACAACTGCTGCATTTAAAATTTATTCACGGCAAAAGGTGTTAATTTTTCTCAAAAGCTTTTCATTTGGTCATATCGTTTCAGATAATTATTCAGACAAAGCCACTTGAGATCTCTAAAGTATAATTTTAATTACCTACCATTTTCTTAATTGTGATAGGTCTACTCATAAACGGAAAAAAAATCCACCCGTAAAGGATCCAGTCTACAATTTTATTATACATCAACAATCCTTATGTCTCATACTATTTTTATTTCAAATTCTGAACGTGTTTCATAGTCCCATTTGCATGTCTTGGTCCATATGAGATATGCCTTATGGAGATAATACATATTTTCTGGATTTAGCTTTAATAAGGTGTCTGAGCGGTCCCATTACGTATGTTAGAAGCAGCTCATCCTAGCAACGCTGGGTTAAAGAAAAATTAAAATTAAAAAAAAACCTGCGTGTGTCCAGGAGCCAGCAGCGCCCACTAGGAGAAGGAGGCGGAAGCCTGTAAGGCTTGGGGCCGGAATGGGGGACCATTTGGGTGGCCCTGCCTAGAGTGAAACACTATACCGTCGGGGGCGGGGCAGGAGAGGGTGAGGGTGCACACGTTGGAAATTTTCCTGAGCCAGCGTCCACGATTCCTCAGTTTGGGGTTTGGAGTGCGGCGGGGGGGCGAGTAGGACGCGGAGGGCTCATTTTGTCGGGGTGACACCCTCGCTTCAGCAGGCGGAGACCAAATGAACAAGGGATGATATTTTTGCTGCCACATAAGAGGCCGACATTGCCATTCAAAAAAACAAGTCTCTCTTACCGTCCTCCGCCTCCCAACCACCAAGACCTTAAAATTCGTATTTTAAAAAATTAGTACCAGCAGAACCCCTTTTGCGCGGGTGTGGGATTGAAGGGCCCAGATTTCCCAGGCAGAGGCCGACGGGAAGGGGGGGAGAGGGAGCGACCGAAAGGAGAGGGAGAGGCGGAGGCTTTTTCCTGCACAGCCCCATCCCCCACCCTGTTACCCCAGTTCCGGGAATGTGAATGGGGCCGGGGGCTGTCGAGGGGCTCCGAAGGCCCCAACTCGCGGGATAACGGGCACCCTCCACCCCGCGCCGCGCCCAGCCCCGCCCCCGCCCTCCAGGCGGCCAGGAGGAAAGGGGGAGGGGAACGAATGCTAGACTGTTCCGCCGCCCCCCGCCCCCAGCGCGCCCTCGGCGCCCCATCCCCGCGGAGCTCCACTGGTACCTGTCGGCGCCGAAAGGTCAGGGCTTGGGCCTCCTCAGAGGGGCCCGACTCAGGATTTGTTCACCACACACACACGCGCGCGCACGCACACACACACACACACACACACACACACACACACACACCCTTCCTATTTACCTCCTTCTTCTTCTCGCTCTTCTCCGTGGCCACGGTGGCTTCGGTGGCCGCGGCGGCCGCTCCCTCCTCCTTAGAGGTGGATGGCCCTGGCTGCTCGTCCTCTATGACCACGATTGTGGCGGTCGCATTAGCGGCTGCCACGGTGGCTGCCACTGCAGCGGAGTCCGGCTCCATGGCGTTGGAGCGGGAATGAGAAGGGGGACGAGGGCGGGGACGAGGAAGGGGACGAGGGCTCCTGGGCGGCGGCAGTGGCTTCACTGGAAAGAGCTAGATGGAGCAGGGGTGGGGAATCACTCCGCTTCCAACCCCTTCGCTCAGCCCCCCCTTCTTTAAATAACCCTCAACCCTGCCCCACTTCCGTCCACCCACCCTACGTCATGGCCGCCCCCCCGTCACCCTCCCCCCTTCCTCCACCCCCCCTCAACGATCGCGAGACTCCCCCTCCCCACCCAGAGCCAGGGCCGGCCCCGCACGACCAACTGTTGCCTGAGTGTGGGGCGCGGACTGGGGTGGAGGCGGGAACCCACAAGCCCTCAGCTCGCTCGAAATCTCCGTTCCCACACGCCCCCAGCAGTCAGCCTGAGCTCTCCTCGCAGATGTGTGCAGAAGGAATCCTCTTTCCCTTAAATCTGCTCTTTGTATCTCAGGGCGCTCTCCCCTTCTTGCACAAAGAACTTTTCCTTTGCTTGTAACTGCACTGCAAAACATCTTTCTCACCATTTGCAAAGCCCAGAACCCCCTCCCCTCCCCCGGGGGACTGCCCTTTCCCGGGTCTCGAAAGATGGATTGGCGGTGCTATTCCCACCTCTGTAAATTTTGCAGGAGAACTCCTTGAACCTCCTGATTGCAGCTGCAAACATTCTCTTACAAGGCAAAGCGTGACATTTCGGTTTCATGTATATTGCTCTATTTGCAACTCTGATACTTCTCAGATGGCCAATGTGCTGGGGCCCTTCTTTTGCCTTCACCACTGAATTTTAAAAGTCCTGCAGGGAGACAAAGTCAAGGGCCTCACAGAACCTGGGGCAAATCATGGTAGGTACCCAATATTAGTAATTGAATTGAATTACTGAGTTTTTTGGTGCGTGTTCCTTTTGTACCTATTGTACTTATAAAGTAGTAATTAAACAATAATATGCGTGATCATGGATATAAAAGCATTTTGTAAAGGTTGGGACAGTATGCAATGTCAGTTATTAAGTATTTTTGTTTCTGTTTGTAGTTATGTTCATCTTTTTAAAGTTCAGTCATTGGTAGGAAAGACAGGAAAACATACCACAAATGGCAGACCAAACAACAATTACAAAATCTGTAATTTCCAAAATGAAGCAAATGCTTTTCAAAGTTTAAAGAGATCATGATTAATTTCCCCCAACACACCTTCTAAATTACCGACTAAAATCAAGTATGACTTCTGTGAGTGGGAGGAAGGCACACAATTGCCCCCCAAATATATCTTTTCCCTGGGGATAATAGCCTAAATTCCTTTTTGTTTTAAAGCTGCCACTCCTTAGTATGCAAAATTCTTGTGACATTTTAGCTACTGTTGGTCATTTACACCTTAATTGTGAAGGAGTTTGTGATCCTGTCCAGGAACTGGTTTTACACAGAGACACAAAGAGATTTTTAGAAGAAAAGAGCAAGACACTGGTGACTGGAAGAGTATGCCACTGAGACTGGTGGTGCTAGCTTTGCTCTGATTTTACTTGCATTATGTTCTTATCATTTGCCCTTGTTTCCCATCCTGAAGTACAGCTGTGTACTATGCAACGGGTATAGGGAATCTCAGTATAACAATGGTTCATATTTCTGGAACATCAACCTTAGTCAAAAATTGGGATGGAATTAAGTCACTTAACTGATCACTTGAAACACTATTTTTTCTATTAAATGTGCAGACATATTAAGGAATGAGCTACAAAGTTTGAACTGTCTCCAAATAAATGAGACTTCCAGTAGACACCCTACCCTTTCCTCACCACCTGTTCTGTCTCCTCGATCATCAAAAGTCATTTGGTGGGGAATTCCATTCAGGAATGACTAAAAGAGAAGGATGCTGCAATGAATGCACCCATCTGACTTAAGAAGGATCCTTCTAGACAAGCAGGGTGGAAGATTTCTCACCAAACTGTAGCTACAGGGATAGAATTCACCTTCCTTGCCTGGGGCTTCAAAGGAAAAGGGGATCAGTAAATACTTGTTCTGTACTGGCTGTTCCTGCTAGTGAAGATACTTTGTTACATTATATTTCTCATCCTCAAGGGAGGGTATTTTGGTTACATCCTGAGATAAATGCACTTTTGTGAGGACGTCTGGGAAACACATCTCTTTATAATACCTTTTCTGTGTAAAAGTATTCCAAGTTCCAAAAAAAATAATTTAGAAATTAATTTGGGGACAGAACATATTTTTATTTGGGCAATTTTCCATTTATGTATAATGTGATCCTTTTTCAGGACGACATCGCCGAAAGTGCTACCAAGTAATGAGTTTTGCTGGAAAGGTCAATGTGGTCCATAGACCTTGCTTCAGGATTCATGTAAATATTGCCCTTTGGCTTGTGGCAACAGCTGCTATTTACAGAACATGTGCTATCCTTATTTGCAAATCTGCCTAAAATTCATGATCTGTAGACTTTGTTCAGCAAAAGTCACCTCACTTCTGAACCTACTCAACACCTTGCTCTTTCTGCTACTACTTCCTCCTATTTTGTCTTTTCATCTGAAATGGTTTTTAATTGCTATACTCCGGTAAGGTAAGAGAACAAAGCAAACTTTTATAGAGGAAGTTGGGGCCATATTTGAAAACCTCAAGACCAATCTTTGTCTACTGGACAATACATCCATTTTGGCAGATTGTGAATATTGCAGAAGTTATTCAATAGTCATTTTTGTATAGCCAAACTTGTTCTGTAGCTGCCAGAATGCATGTGCAGTGGTGATTTAAGTACTTTTATAAAGTTCATGAAGGCAAGGTCAAAGACTTGGTGTTCATTCTCTTATACTGTATCTGAAATTTATCACTGAAACTACAGTATGACTTAAAACTACATTGTGATCCCACTTATCAATGTTGTTCAGAAGCTGGTACAAGGGATTCTGGTCACAGTATCTTGCTTACAACTGTAGTAACAATTCTATTCACGACAGTAAGCTTTCTCACCATTCATCTTGAAGACATTTATGATAGTGGAATTTTTTAATGTGATATTTCCTTGGCACTCTTATATTAAGGAAAAGGTAATATCCTCCTGATAATTTTATGAAATAAATGTTATGGTCCCTGTTTTACAGATCAGAAAATGGAGACTGAGGCTATATAACTCATCTAAGGTCTCACAGCTAGTGAGTAACCAAAACCAGATTCAAATCCCAGACCAGCTGGCTGCACACTTCGTTTTTCTACTTCACCTTTACTTTTTTTAAGATTTTATTTGTTTGTCAGAGGGAGAGAGCGAGCAAGAGAGCAAGCACAGGCAGGGAAAACAACAGGCAGAGGCAGAAGCAGACTCCCTGCTGAGCAAGGAGCCTGATGTGGGACTCAATCCCAGGACCCTGGGATCATGACCCAAGCGGAAGGCAGACACCTAACTGATGGATCCACCCAGGCATCCCTCTGCTTCACCTTTATTAAGTTCTCTGTTCTTCGCAGGGCTTCCTCCTTGACAGTAGAAATAATATTGAGAAAACTACTGAAAAACATTTCTGCCATCTCTCTCCATACTGTTCCCTCCAGATTTATGAGGAGACACTGTCACTCTTAAGGCGCTAGTAGTATGCACAGCCAGATAATTGCTTTAGCTCCACAGAAAAGTTGCTGTAAGGTGGGGGCTAGAGAATAACTTGGGATTCTTGCATGGCCTGTACCCAAAGTAAATTCTCAGAAGAGTAATGGGACTCAGGACACAGTACAGGGTTGGGGAAAATCTAACTGAAACAATAAAAGTGTGCAAGAGGTAGTGTTTGCAAAATGTTGTACAAAAATTCATAAATGGAACACTATACAATCATGAAGGATTATAGAAGTATGTATCTGTTAGCATGCAAATATCTCCTGCTAATAAATCTTTTTTCTGGTTTTCAAATTTTTCATTTTATTTATTTCATTATGTATATATAAAGTATTTGAAAAAAATAAAGTGAGTCTCAACAGTCGAAATTATGTTAAAATATATATTCATAAAATCTCTACTACAACACTGCCTTATCTGTTTCCTGCTTTTAACAAGTAACTGCTTCAATATTCTTTTAGGTTGTATTTCCCATTTTTACACCAAAAAGCTGGCTATGTAATATTCTCCACATATAGTGGAGATCACTTTATATTAGATTAGTAGTCTTTCTCAGAGTTGTATAGCTCCACATTATATAATCATGTGTCTCCCTTCTTCTCCTAGGTAATTTTCATCAAGGTAAGTCAATAGGATAAATTCTGCCTAATAGGATAAGGGTAGAATAGATGTCTCACTTCTAGGCTAATTGTTAAGAGCTAATTTGTGACCTTCTTGCTCCCTATTCCTTTGCAGTCATGATGACAGAGGCCAGAGTTCCCTAATATGTTGTTGAGTGAAAAAAGGCAAGCAACAAAATAGAATGATCCCATTTTTGAAGAGAAAGAAAGAAAGAAGGAAACTGTTTATACAAACAGATTTCCACAAAGGAAAAGGTCTCAAAGGTTCTACCCCAAATGTTAACGTAGTTGTAGGAAGGTGGTGGGATTATGGGTGAATTTTTTCTGCATTTTTCCCTCTATTATTTCTAATTTTCCTTGATGAAGGTGTTTATACTTATGCAATGAATAAATAACATTTTAAAGATTAATTGAAAGGGGCGCCTGGGTGGCTCAGTTGGTTGAGCGACTGCCTTCAGCTCAGGTCATGATCCTGGAGACCCAGGATCGAGCCCCGCGTCGGGCTCCCCGCTCAGCGGGAAGCCTGCTTCTCCCTCTCTCAGTCCCCCTGCTTGTGTTCCCTCTCTAGCTGTGTTTCTCTCTGTCAAATAAATAAAATATTAAAAAAAAAATAAATAAATAAAGATTAATTGAAAAATATTGCTCAAAACTAGACAGGTTGAAATAATCCCTGACACATGGAGTAGGTACTAGTAGACAGGATGAGTCAAAAAAGGGAAAAAACAGTTTCATACTAAAGAGACAATGTAGTGATTTAATGTGTAAAATAAGAGAAAGAATATAAATTACTGGGGTACTTACAATAATCTTATCTGGTTAAGGAGCTATTTTCGACATTATTTTAAGTTGTATGTAAAAAGTTTTTTCTATTTCTAAAAATTATCGCACAAGTCCTAGCTCTGAAAAAAGATATAGCCAATTTTTTAAACACTTCTCACCATAGAATTCTGTACACGAAAATGTGCCCTAAAACATGTAACACATGCTATGTAATCTGAATTGAGTTTACTAAAAGCACATGATGAATATTATTAGAGGCAGAATAGCATAATTATTACCAACTTGGGCTCTAGAGTCAGAAAGACTTGCAGTTCAAGTGCTACCAAATTATTTAACCTCTCAAAGCCTCAGATTTGCATCTGTAAAGTAGATATAATAACAAACTAGAACTAACTGGAATTAAAATAACAATTTCAAAAACCTAACTCAGGTGGCTTTATGAGGATTTAATGTAAAAATATATGTAAAATAGGGGTGCCTGGATGGCTCAGTCCTTGAGTGTTGAGCCTCTGCCTTTGACTCAGGTCTTGATTCTGGAGTCCCCACTCTGGAAGCCTGCTTCTCCCTCTCTCACTCCCCTTGTCTGTGTTCCTTCTCTAGCTGTGTTTCTCTCTGTCAAATAAATAAATAAATAAATTTTTAAATATGTAAAACATTTACCACTGTCTTAGCATATCATATGCATTCAATGGATGGTAGTTAACAAGAAGAAAAAAAGCAAGGTGATACATTGAGCATCAGACTGAGCCAAGGGAAAAGCCAGGACAGGAGAAAGTCAGTATAAAAGTGAGTCCTGAACTAAAGTGAAAATGAAGCAAAACTATTGTTTGCCAAGTTAATTTTTTCTGTTCATTATCATTTATTAGGGTCAGTAATTTGGTGCCATTTCACTTCTTCAAAGGTAAGTTTTGAAGAGAAGCAGTAAATGAGGGAGAAGAGGATCAGGACGCTTCCCTGCATAGAACATGACCTCCTTTGGGACAGGGACCATATCTGATTCATATTTGTTAAAAGGCTGCATGAAATGAGATGGAAGGAAAGGGTCCCTGGGGCTGATTCCCTAGCCTTCATTGTGCCCTCCACCCTCTACATATGTCCTTCAGATTTTATGTTGCCCTCTGTGGTTTCTCCCACTTTTCCTCCTCTAATTTTGACCTACGTGTCTATTTTGGCTAGATTTCACAGGAATAAAAATATATTTATAGAACACTTTTTTTAAGCTATAAAGCTTACCCACTATGGATAGAACAAAACATGAACGGCTATGATGGCTCACAAAAAAATGGATTAGGTCCTTGTCCAGCACCTAGACCAATTGTCTGAAACTTTAACACATCAGCATCACCTGGAGGGCTTGTTAAAACTCAGGTGGCTTGCGCCAATCTCAGAGTCTCTGAATCAATAAGTTTGGGGTGTGGCTAGGAATTTCCCTTTCTTTTTTTTAAAGATTTTATTTATTTGACAGAGAGTAAGAGAAAGCATAAGCAGTGGGAGCAGCGGAAAGAGAGGGAGAAAAAGGCACTCCACTAAGCAGGGAGTCCAGCAGGGGGAGTAGAAGAAGGAGAGAGAGAAGCAGGCTCCCCAAGGAGCAGGGAACCTGATACAAGGCTCCTTGTGGGGGTCCGCACAGGACTTGACTTGGGGCTGGACACCAGGACCTGGGATCATGACCAGAGCCAAAGGCAGATTCTTAACAGACTGAGCTACCCAGGTGACCTGGAATTTGTCTTTCTAATAAGTTCCCAGGTGATAATGATCCTGCTGGCCCATGGACCACGCCTTAGAACCAGTGACCTAGACTAGAGATCAGCAAACTTTTTCTGTAAAAGGCCAGGTAGTAAATATTTCAGAAATTGTTGTCCTTGAGTTCTTTGTCACAATAACTTCTGTTGTGGTTGCATGAAAGCAGCCAAAGACAATAGGTAAACACATCAGAATAGCTGGGTTCCAATAAAGCTTTACTTGGGGATACTGAATTTCATATAATGAAATGGAATATATATATATGTATACTGAATACGTTATTTAGGGATACTTGAATTTCATATAATGAAATATTATTCCTCTTGAGTTTTTGGACAATTTAAAAATATGAAAACCATTTTTAGGTTGAGGGGTGTACAGATGTTGGCATCAGGCTGTGTTCGCTGATTTCTCCCTGAAAAAGGCTCATTATCTAGGGAAGACAAAACAAATACAAGTGGAAAAATGAGAGATAACAAAGCAGTAAATGTATGAGAAGCTGTTTAACCTCAGTAGTCATCATGGAAATGCAAATTGAAGCCACAATAAGATACGGTACACATCCACTAGAATGGCTAAAATGTTTTAAAGATTAACAATACCAAGAGTTGACAGGGGGTGCCTGGGTGGGTCAGTGGGTTAAGTGGGTCATGATCTTGGGGTCCTGGGATCCAGGCCCACGCTCAGCAGGGAGCCTGCTTCCTCCTCCCTCTCGGCCTGCCTCTCTGCCTACTTGTGATCTCTCTGTCAAATAAATAAATAAAATCTTTTTAAAAAAGAGTTGACAGAGATGAGAAACAATAGGAAATTTCATATAGTGCTACTGAGAGCGTAAGTTGTACAACCACTCTGGAAACACGTTTGGTATTATTACTTAGAACTGAACAGGTATGTACCCTATCACAGGTTGTGGTAGGGAAACAGAGATGCCACTCAGATTCCCTTTCAAGGAAGGACATTCTGGGGTCGCCTGGGTGGCTCAGTTGGTTAAGCGACTGCTTTCGGCTCAGGTCATGATCCCGGAGCCCGGGTTCGGGGCCCCACATCCGGCTCCCTGCTCGGTAGGAAGCCTGCTTCTCCCTCTCTCACTCCCCCCTGCTTGTGTTCCATCTCTGGCTGTGTTTCCCTCTGTCAAATAAATTTAAAAATCTAAAAAAAAAAAAAAGGAAGGACATTCTGCACAGGTATGGGGAATGCATCAACAGATAGCCTCTAGCTACCAGCTCCTTGAGGGTCTACCTTAGCCACAGAGAGTTGCTTTGCCCAAGGTCATGCTCTTCCTAAGGTGAATGAGTAAGGCAGGAGAGTAACTGAGTGAGGTTTGATGCAGAACACACAGATGGGCACTACTTATTCCAAAGCTCCATGCCAAGTCAGCTCAAGCTTTGTCAGACTTGATCACAGTTCATCTTCTTCCTCTGCTCGATCCTACTTCCTTCACCTTTCTTCTGCAAGTGTTAGTCCCTAATAAACATCGCGCACTCAATACTCCATCTCAGCTTTTATTTCTGGAGAGTCCAACTTGCAACGCCTTTGACCTAGTAATTCCACCTGGATAATATATCCGAGAAAATAATCATATGTGCACCAAAAGCCATATACAAGAATGTCCACAGTAGGTTTTATTTATAGTAGCCAAATACTTGAAACCGTTCCAATGTCCATCAACAAGAGAATGAATTGTGCTGTACTCATACAATGAAATATTGTGCATCAATGAAAATGACAGTTATATACAGTTACATACATGGCATAATATTGAGTGAAATGAGCAAGACACAAAAGTGAATACTATATGATGTCATTCATAGAAAGTTCAAAAACAGGCAAAGGCATTTATAACTGCATCTGTAAGTGGCAAAACTACAAAGAAAAACAACAAAATGGTTATCACAGAAGTCAAGATAGTGGTTATGTACAGGGATGATCTTTTTAACAACTGTTATGACACAAACCCTGATTAATCCAAATAGACAGAAGCTTTTATACCTCATCCTCATCCACATATGCTGGCTCAATACCAACCCGGGTTTAATTCTGGGTGGAAGAAGAAGAGGTGGTCAGAGAGAAAGGCATCCGGTTTGGAGGGTAACTTCCAAACTACTAACAATACTTGCTTTCTTTTTTTTTTTTAATTAAATATTTTATTTATTTATTTAACAGAGAGAAACACAGAGAGGGAACATAAGCAGAGGGAGTGAGAGAGGGAGAAGCAGGCTTCCTGCTGAGCAGGGAGCCTGATGCAGGCTCCATCCCAGGACTCCAGGATCATGACCTGAGCTGACGGCAGACACTTAATGACTAAGCCACCCAGGCGCCCCAAAGGTTTTAAGTAATCTCTACACCCAACATGGGGCTCAAACTCATGACCCTGAGATCAAGAGTCACATGCTCTACCAACTGAGCCAGCCACCTCCCAATAGTGTTTGATTTCCTGACCTGGAAAGAAGTTACATGGCCACTCACTTTTTTTTTTAAAGATTTTATTTATTTGGGGCGCCTGGGTGGCTCAGTTGGTTAAGCGACTGCCTTCGGCTCAGGTCATGATCCCAGAGACCTCGGATCGAGTCCCACATCGGGCTCCCTGCTCGGCAGGAAGACTGCTTCTCCCTCTCTCACTCCCCCTGCTTGTGTTCCCTCTATGGCTGTGTTTCTCTCTGTCAAATAAATAAAAATCTTTAAAAAAAGATTTTATTTATTTGACAGAGAGATCACAAGTAGGCAGAGAAGCAGGCAGAGAGAGAGGAGGAAGCAGGCTCCCTGCCAAGCAGATAGCCCGATGTGGGCCTCGATCCCAGGACCCTGAGATCATGACCTGAGCTGAAAGCAGAGGCTTTAACCCCCTGAGCCACCCAGACACCCTAAATACATGTTTTTAAAGCATTTACTTATAAAAGTAAAACTGTAAAGTGCTGCAGAGATGGCAGGGAGTAAAGATAAGAATGATCAGAGCTCATCCTGTGCTTATTCATTCTGTAACAATATGATACAAGGTAGACCTTGAGAAGTTCCAAGAAGTTCTATAAGAGGTACACAGAGACACTCTTGTTTAGAAGAGGCAGCATTCTTTTCCAGCTGATGGTTGAGAAGAGAAAAACTTCAGAGGACCATTTGAGGTGAGCATTGAAGAATAAAGTGGATTTCAGCAGGTATAGTTGCAGAGGAAGTTGGGGGAAAGACACCATTAATAAGATGGAAGTAGTAGCATGTGGTCAAGAAATTAAATAGTCAGGGCGCCTGAGTGGCTCAGTCCTTAAGCCTCTACCTTGGCCCAGTCATGATCCCAGTGTCCTGGATCAAGCCCCACATCAGGCTTTCAAGTATGAAAGGATTAAATTTAAATTGTTACCAAGAGGAAACAGACAAATTCAGGAAATGGTGGATCCTTGATTGGGCAATTGTCCTGGACTGTTAAAAAGTCAATGTCATTAAAGAAACAAAAGGGGAGAACTATTCTACTCTAAAAGAGACTGCAGGGGCACCTGGGTGGCTCAGTCCTTAAGCGTCTGCCTTTGGCTCAGGTCAGGATCCCGGAGTCCTGGGATTGAAAGCCCCGCATCCAGCTCCCTGCTCAGCGAGAAACCTGCTTCTCCCTCTCTCACTCCCCCGCTTGTGTTCCCTCTCTAGCTGTCTTTCTGTCAAATAAATAAATAAAATCTTAAAAAAAATTAAATAGTCAAATATTCGAAGCAGTATTTCACAACTTGTTTTCATGCTTAACACCCTTAGGAAAAGTCCAAATCATGCATTATTTTCTGCAAGGGGTGATCAAATAGCTACTGTACTAGGTGCTATGTATTAGGTATATAGGCACAGCAAGACAGACAAGGTTCTGGAGCTTACACTGCCTATATCTGTACTTACTTCAAAGTAACCATTCTTCTTGAGAGCAGAAAACAATCTAGCCTTATGCACATGAACCCAGTCAAATTCAATGGTGTGTGTGTGTGTGTGTGTGATTTCATGTTAAACTCATATTTAAGAGTCATCTCTTCCCTTCTTCATGCCCCTCATGTTGATTTGGAACTCTACAGTTAATGCAAGACTGAAATAGCAGTGGTTGGGTGGAGGTGTCTACTTCTTGCCTTCTTGATACTTTCTGCACCAGCCTTCCTTAGGATACATAGTCACCCTCTCATCTGTCCCTACTGCTATTCGTTAAGGGGGGGCCAACTCCCCATCAGGCCTCTAATGTCTCAGTACCTACTGCTACCCAATGCTGCTTCCCCTCATCATGACCACAAGATCCCATCTTCTGGATTTTTTTAAGTTTTATTTATTTATTTGTCAGAGAGAAAGAGAAAGAGAGAGCACAAGCAGGGGGAGGGGTAAAGGGAGAAGCAGGCTCTCCGTTGAACAAGGAGCCCAATGTGGGCACTGGATCCCAGGACCCTGGGATCATGACCTGAGCTGAAGGCAGATGCTTAACCGACTGAGCCCCACAGATGTCCCAAGATCTTATCTTCTATGTTCCCTTTTCTACCTGGCTTCTTCACAGTTCTGATCTACTCTTATCTACTAGGTAGGGGGATGGGTTAAGTAACATAACACATCTTGCCCAAAAAGATTTCTTCCTAAATCTCTTACACCCTGGACTGAGACGTAAAACAGTAACCTAAAAACCAAGAGTATGTTCTACCCTTCTTTCATGACACCTGTGTTGGAGGTGAGACCAGCCTTGTGTGCCACTGCTTGCCTCAGGAAGGGTCACAGGACTGAGGATAGAAGGGAGCTTAGGTAAACTTCATAGATCATCCCACTAGATCTATCATAGTGTAGATTAAATGTCACAAATGGACAAAACTCAGTTGAATTTAGCCATAACTCTACTTTCTCTTTTAGGGTTTTTGAAGTATGTACTAGAGAAATCTTTACATGCCATGTAAGAATTTTGATCAGATAAATGCTGCTTATGGGTCTGATGAGTAACACCTGGAGAATTTGTAGAATTTTTATCATTTTTATGGTCTATATTTCAACATCAGCATCTCTTTGATTTTTTATGGATATATATTAAACAGCTTATGACCATTAAAAAAATTTAACACTCTATAAAGGTCAAGACCAAGATGACAAGTTAGCAGTATTCAGCTAGAATGATCAGTGGAGTACCTGAATCATGAGCGTACCCACCTGATTGGCACTAACTGCTGCATGTGTTCAGTTCTTAGGGAAAATGCCGAAGAGACTAAACAGTGGTCTTGGGAAGTAACTGGAAAGATATGTTCAGTACAGAATCCTTGGAGCCTTAAATGGCAGTCTAACTCCATATTCTTTCGGTTCAGCATCTCCAGTTTCTGAGGGGAGAAGGAAAATAGGCCTTGGTGGGCAATGCCAGAGCTAACTATGGGATTCTTGAAGCAGGAAGGAGAGTCTGGCCTTAGAGAATGAAATAGGGGTGGAAGTCAAAGGAAATGAAGAAATCAGCTAGGATAGGAATTAAGCAACAAGTACAAGATTCTATAAGGAATGAAAAGTATAAATGGAAATATGTAAATAAAAATGAATTCTTCTTTATGCTGCTTTGTATGGAAAACAATATCTTTGTTGGATTTGGGTATATGAAAAGTGAGGCTTTTCAACTAGTGGTGATTTAAAAATCTGTGAATCATTTATACTTCTGCTCAGCCTGCTTTTCAGCCTCTGGCTGCTGACTCACCTATGCGAAATCTTCCCAGCCTCATCTACATTAGGCAGGCCTGTTTCTGCCTTTGCAGGCCCTAAGCTCTCTCACTTGTGAAAGCTTCAGCTAGCATCATACTAAACATATTAAAATGCATCCACATCCTACATTAAATATTTATATTTTTGTTATAAATTTTTGAAAGGGCTTTTGTAATTTTGCTCTTGAAATTATTTGTCTGTGCATAACTAATTTAATTTATGATGGCTGTGATTTCTCCATAATCATAATGCCTATTTGGACATTCTTGGGAAATGAGAAGATCCAACCTAAAAATTGTTTTCAAAGACCGAATTTTTTAATAAATAGAAAATTTAATAATTAATGAACTTGATATGTTATATTTTGTAGCCACTTAATTAAATGATTATTTTTGAGTTTTCCCATTCTCTTTTAGTATTTTATACTCTCCCTAAGAGCTCACTTTTTTATTCTGTCTCTAAAAAGCCCTTAAGTTCTAAGCTCTTAGTTACAGTTGTCTGATAAAAAATAAGCACTTAGCACTGACTTAAGTTTGTGTTTGTGTTTGTGGTAGTGGTGATGGTAGTGAGACTCATGGTTTCTTGAAGCTGGAGTTTCATTTATTTGAATTTTGTTCAACAACCATTCAGCTCTTTGCATTGAATGTTTCTTGTACATAAATACAAGTATAGGGTATAAGACCTTTAGTTAGGCAACTTGCCATCTGATGATGATAGGTGAGAATGATCAGAGATATACTTAAGGAATTTACTATACAATTGACAAAACTGGAGTTATTAGATACTACAGATGAAGGGGAGCGGGTTTACCGATAAACCCGAAGTTTCAAACTGGGGTCACTAATTAAACAGTGGTATCATTAACAACTGTAGCCAAGTCAGGAAGTGGTTGTGGATAAAATATTGATTTTAGCCAACTTACAAAAATTATTTAACACCTACATAAGCACTTAAGTAAGCACAGTCCCCGAAGTGATACTACAAAAGATAAAATAATTTGCTGCTGAATGATTACATTGGTCAAGCTTGCCTTCCTTCTCTCGGCTGGCCCTAGCCTGAGAGGGTATATATATTTACCTCACTTTGACTCCAGGATGAGCTATTCCAACGTATCACAACAACCACTCCAGATTCCCTCACTTCCTGACTTCTGCTTTGCCTGCTATACTAATTCCCAAGTTTAGTGCACCTTCTGGTATATTTTCTCTACTCTTGCTTTTCATCTGTCAAGCACTAACAAAGAAAATTACAGACCTTTGCTGATTTGGACCGCCATAGAAATTCAGGTTATTTGCCTCCAAATGGGTTCTCTCTGTTGCTATGAAACTCTTTATTTTAAAAAAAATATGTATTCATTTAAGAGAGAGAGGGAGAGAGGGAGAGTGCGCATAGGCCCGTGCACATGACTGGGGGAGGAGCAGGAGGCCGAAAAGCAGACTCTCCACTAAGTGGGTAGCTGGACTTTGAGCTCAATCTCAGGACCCCAAGATCTGAGCCAAAGTCAGACACTTAACCAACTAAGCTACCAAGGGACTCCTCTAAAACCCTTCAGATTTTCTGGATTCACTGTCACTATCATTCTCCAACATTGCCTGTTCCTTTTTTCTCCACCTTATTTAAGTTCCCCAGCCCTCTCTCTCAACTTGGGTTTCATTAACTTAAATGTGATAATTCAGGTAGAGCAGTTATCATAACACATAAGAGGGTTCTCAATGAAAACTTATTGTTAGTATTGTTAATACTGAATGAGCAGCATAATGTGTTTGGTTAAAAAGTTCTGACTTTGGAGTCAGACAAACATTAAGTTTAAATCTTAATTTTGACATTTAGTAGTTAATGGACAAGTTGCTAAAGTTCTCCAAGTCTTAGTTTTCTCACCTTTAAAATGGAAATAATAATATTAATATTTTACAAGGATTTAGTGAGGATTAAATGAAAGCATATATGTAGGGCACCTGGGTGGCTCAGTGGGTTAAAGCCTCTGCCTTCAGCTCAGGTCATGATCCCAGGGTCCTGGGATCGAGCCCCGTATTGGGCTCTCTGCTCAGCAGGGACCCTGTTTCCTCTTCTCTCTCTCTGCCTGCCTCTCTGCCTGCTTGTGATCTCTCTCTGTGTCAAATAAACAAATAAAATCTTTAAAAAATAAAAAAAGAAAGTGTGTATGTAAATCCATGCAGAGAATGTGTGCCACATGAGTATTCAACATTAGGATTATTACTGATATTACTATTATAACATCCACTTATTACTTCTTTTGGAGAAAATCATCTCCCCTGTGAGAGACAACAGTTTTTAGTGTCCTCACCTCAATATTTTTCCATTTTTTCACAACCTCTTATTCTTTACAACAAATATTTGAGTACCTCACTATTTGCTGGGCACTCTTTTAGATGCTAAAGATACTATAGGTAAGGAGGAAGAAATCTCTCTCCTCTTCCCTAAAGTTGATTCCTTTATCTGTACCCTAGATATACCTTGGATCCTCGTCCTTCCCAATCACCAGGAAATTTTTCTTTTCTTTTTTAAAATATATTATTTATTTATTTGAGAGAGAAAGATTGAGCATGAGCCGGGGGTGGGACAGAGGGAGAGGGAGATGCAGACCCCCCACTGAGCAGGGAGCCAGAAACATAGCTGGATCCCAGGACCCTGAGATCATGACCTGAGCTGAAGGCAGATGTTTAAGTGACTGAGCCACACAGGCGCCCCTGGAGGATTTTTCTTATAACTTTTCTGTTTCCCTCTTCTAATATCGTAAATGTCTCCCGCTTCCCTAGCCCCTTCCCCTTTGTTTTAAAATGGCTTCAGGTTTGGTCAAGAATTTCTGACTCTTCTAATTAATTGAATTAAAATTGTATTTCACTCTTTTTTACTTTCAAGCCTCTTCAGTACATGGTATCTTGTTTCCCTTCCTCACAATACAGCCTCTTCTCAATTCCCTGTCAGCTTGTTTCCATCCTCACTATTTACTGAAACCACTTACTTAGTGATCTCCAATGACTTCCTTGACACATCCAAAAAGTCTCTCCATCCTCATTTTTCCATGCAGCATTTGACACTGCTAACCTTCCCCTACATATTGCTTCTTTGTTTTTCATTTTCATTGATGGCAAACAATTTCAAATACAAGAAAGTTTAATATAATATAACCGATTTCTGTACCCACTACCCAATTCTATTGAATCTTGCAACATTAACTTTCAGAATGTGTTTGAAGAAATAAGTATTATAGATAGAGTTGATATTCTGTATATGCCTCTCCCCAGTTTCAGTCCACTCTCTCCCTTGAATTTGGTGATGATTATGCCCTTTCATGTTTTGTATTACTATTATATCTATGTAACCATAAGCAACAGATAATATTTTCAGACTTTATATAAGTAGTCTACTGCACATGTTCTGCTCTTTTTGCTCAGCATTATATTTTGAGATTTAATCCTGTTAATTCATAGCTCGGATTATTCATTTTAGCGTCAAAATAGTATTTAACTTCACAAATATGGTGATTTATTTGTCCATACACCTGCTGATGGACATTTAATTTGCTTCCTCTTTTTTGAAAGTACAAATAATGCTATAATGAACATTCTTTTTTAAAAATTTATATATTTACTTGAGAGAGAGTACATGAGTACACACGCCTACAAGTGGAGGGAGGGGCAGAGAGAGAGAATCCCAAGCAGACTGTGCACTGAACATGGAGCCTGATGTGGGGCTCAATCCATAACCCTGAGATCCTGAGCCTGAGATCATGATGGAGCTGAAACCAAGAGCCTTTGCCCAACCAACTGAGCCACCCAGGAACCCCTGCAATGAACATTCTTTTACATATCTTTTTGTTTGTTTGTTTCTTTTACATCTCTTGTGCATAAAGATTAGAGTTTTGCCTGGGTCTATACCTAGAAATTGAATTTCTGGGTTGAAGTTTATTACACATTCAACTTTAACAGGCAATGTCAAATTTCTCTTCATAGCAGTTCTACCAGCTTATGCTCCCAGTGGATCAGAGTTTCATCTGTTCTGTATCCTCAACACTTAGTGTTAACTTAATTTTTAAATTTTGCCAAACCAGTAGTTGTGAAATGTTACCTCATCTTTTTAGTTTTCAATTTCTCTAAATAGTAATGAAGTAAAACATCCTTTCATGTTTTTTTAAAAATTTTTATTTAAGGGGCGCCTGGGTGACTCAGTCGTTAATCATCTGCCTTCTGCTCAGGTCATAACCCCGGAGTCTGGGGATCGAGCCCCGCATGGGGGGGGGGTCCCTGCTCAGAGGGAGACCTGCTTCTCCCTTTCTCCCCCTGCTTGTATTTCCTCCACAGCTGTGTTTCTCTCTGTCAAATAAATAAATAAAACTTAATTTTTTTATTTAAGTAATCTCTACACCCACCATGGGCCTCATGGGGCTTGAATTCATGATCCTGAGATCAAGAGTCACATGCTCTTCTGACTGAGTCATCCAGGTACCCCCATCCTTTCATGTCTTTATTGGCTATTTGGGTTTCTTTCAATATGAATTGCTTATTCATATATTTTGTCACTTTTTCTTTCTTTTTCTCACTGATTTATAAGAGGTTTTATACATCTGGACACTAATTCATTCATTAATTCAATCAATATTTTTCTAGTATATTCTTTGTTCCAAGAATGGTTGTAGTTTCTGGGAATGTAGCTTTGAACTAAACAGACAAAATTTCTCCCCTCATGGAACTTACACTCAAGTGGGGGAAGGAAAGTAAACAATAAACAACAGCAATAAGTAAAATAGATAAAATAATGGATAGTGATAAATCTTATGGGAAAAAATGAACATGGAAGATGAATGAACAGGCATATTTTTGTGAAAGTGGTTAAGGAGATTGTTGAATTGCAATTTTAAATAAAGTTGTCTAGGAAGTCCTCACTGAGAAAGTGACATTTGAGCAAATACCTGAAGAAGGTGAAAGTGCAGGTAAACAGCAAGTGCAAAGGCCCTGAAGCAAGAGTGTGCCTAGAAAGTTCTAGGAATAACAAGGATCGTGTGACTAAGCAGAGTGAGTTGCAGAAAGTGGTGGGAGAGAACTCTGCAAGGTGATGACATCTAGAAGTATAGAACCTCGTAGGTTATCCTTTGTCAGTTAAATGTATCAAAAATATCTTCTTCCAGTCTGTGGCTTGTCTTTTAACTTGTTTATGTTGTCTTGAAGTACATGCATTTTGAAATTTAATGTAGTTAAGTGCGTCTATCAATTCCTTTATTGGTGTCTTAGTCATTCTTATTCCTTATTCCAAGCTCATAAAGATTTTCTCCTGGGTGCCTGGGTGGCTCAGTGGGTTAATGCCTCTGCTTTCAGCTCAGGTCATGATCTCAGGGTCTTGGGATCGAGGCCCACATCAGGCTTTCTGCTCAGCAGGGAGCCTACTTCCTCCTCTCTCTCTCTCTGCCTGCTTGTGACCTCTCTCTGTGTCAAATAAATAAATAAAACCTTAAAAAAAGATATTCTCCTATTTTCTTTTCAAAGTTGTGAAGTTTTGCTTTTTCACATTTGGATCTTGAATCCACTTGGAATTGAATTTCTCCTTTATGGTATGAGGTAGGGATCTAGTTTTATAATTTTCTATATGGATGATCAAGATTCCCAGAGCCATTTAGTGAATAAACCATTCTTTTTCCACTGATTTGAAATGTCACATATGTTGCATATCAACTTTCTGTATATGTGTGTGGATCTCTTTGAGGCTCTGTATTCTGTTCTATCGGTCTTACCAGTTCCACATCACCCTGCCTTAATTACTATAGCTTTAAAAATCAGTCTTGTGGGGCACCTGGGTGCCACAGTGGTTAAGCATCTGCCTTCAGCTCAGGTCATGATCCCGGAGTCCTGGGATCCAGCCCCACATGGGGCTGCCTGCTTGGCCAGAAGCCTGCTTCTCCCTCTCTCACTCCCCCTCCTTGTGTTCCCTCTCTGGCTGTGTTTCTCTCTGTCAAATAAATAAAATCTTTTTAAAAAATCAGTCTTGCTATCTACTCCACTACAGAGTCTTTTTTAAAAAAGATTTTTATTTATTTGACAGAAAGAGACACAGTAAGAGAGGAAACACGAGCAAAGGAAGTTGGAGAGGAAGAAGCAGGCTTCTGCTGAGCAGGGAGCCTGATGTGGGGCTCAATCCCAGGACCCTGGGATCATGACCTGAGCCAAAGGCAGACGCTTAACGACTCAGCTACCCAGGCACATCTGTAGATTTTTGAGCAAGTGAAAAACACAACTGAATACTCAGGGAAGAATATTCTTATGATTATCAACAGAGTAAAATGGTCAAAGGAGAGATCATAAGGGCTACCAGTAAAGCGATGGGAGTGCAAATGGACAGAAAACAAAGAATCTGAAAGTAATTCCAAAGAAAATCTTAATAACGTTTGCTGACCAATACCATACAGAGAAATTAGGAGAAAGGAAGAAAGCATATGGCTTCGAAGTTTCAAGCCTGAGTGGCTGTGTTAAATGATGAGTTAGTTTTGTCATCCAATATTGCGTTAACCAGTGGGATATGTTGGGCACGGGATCTGGACCCGGGGAAGTGTATTTTGTCATTATCAGCTTACCGATGACCTGTAAAGATTTAGGTGGTGGAAGGAAGAAGGGAAGTGGGAAAACATTTGAGGTAGGATAACCAGCAAGGTGCGTTGTAATTGTAATAAGGATTTTTTTACTGGATGATGTAGGTCCTATTGGTCCAACACATTTGAGTTTCTCTCATAGGTATAGCTGTGTTTTGTTTCTGTAGCATTCTTCGAAGCCCACGGAACAATTCTTGGGTCATAGGCAGCATTTTAAACGCCCTCCTCCCTGGACATAGTAGAGCCGCCCCCCAGTCCGTCGGGTCTCTCGCTGCAGTTCTGCAGGTTGGCCGCAGGGGGCGAAATCTGCGGCGGCCTGGAAAACTGGCGGGGGCGCGAGGCGCCGCTCTCTCTTGGGTCAGGCTCTAGGCTCTCGGCTCGGCTCCCTGCTCCCGGCTCCTGGTTCCCTGTTCCCTCCGCGGAGCTGTTCCTCAAACGACGCGCAGCCGAGGACTGTGGGTGAGGACCCTGGAGGCAGTGTCGTCGGGTCCGTCCGCAGTGTGCAACCCCACTGAGCCCGGAGGCCACCGGGATGGAGCCGCGGCTCCTAGTCGGAGCCCAGCCCCTTGCCGTATCCGCCTA
>PITA01009230.1:0-79092 GCA_004023965.1 Spilogale gracilis | reverse complement strand
AGAGATTATGCTGAGTGAAATAAGCCAAGAAGAGAAAGTCAAGTATCGCATGGTCTCACTTACTTGCGGTGCATGAGGGGCAAACTGGAGGACAGTGGCAGAAGGAAAGCAAATGGGAACTAGGGTAATCTAGGGAGGGAAACGAAACAACAGAGATTTTGAACACAGAAACAAACTGAGGGACTCGGAGGGAGGGGGGGTGGAGGGATGGGAGAGCCTGGTGGTGGGTACTGGGGACACCTAAAGCGTGGAGCACTGGGTGTGGGGAATGGGGACTGAATCTTGAAACACTGGGAAAAAAAAATTTAGTAACAATAAAAAAAAATAATAATAAAAAAAAATTAAAAAAAAAAAAGAAAATGTCATGAGCCAATATTCCTTTGCAGTTACTTCCATATCTCTCCACCCCTCTTCACAGGCAAGCTTTTTGAGGTGGCTGAACACTTTATTCTATTGTCTTTCTTTTCCCACAACTCACTTGTGTTTCTGTCTCCTCTGATATGAATCCGGATCCCACCACTCCACTCAACATCTCTTGTTAGCATCATCAATGATCTTCATGCTGTTATTTGGCAAGCCATTTACAAATCCCTTCTTAAATTCTTAGCAACATTTGACATTCTGGCCAATATTTCTTGCCTTAACTTGACTTCTTTAGTCCTGCTTTCACTACTTCCCTGAATATCACTGCACAGTACCATAGGTCAGCTTCCTCTCCTCTCTGATCTCTGAATGTGAAAAGTTTCATTGCTTTGTTTTAAGTCTTCTTGTCTCTGTTTTCACCCTTGTCCTAACTGGGCTTCCAGCCCCTTGACTTTAATACTATTCACACCTACTTCCAAATTAAGATCTCCAACAATGTCGTCTTTTCTGAGCTCTAAACCCAGGCAATTAACTGCCCATATAATACTTTCATTTAAATGATTTGCAGGTATCTCAAGCTTAACATATTCAGAAGTAAACTTCTTGTTCTCCAAACCTAGTTCTTCTGTAGTCTATTTATTCTTTGTAAGTTTTCTCACTATCTAGGTTCATTTGTGATTTTTACTCTTCCACAAATCTATTATGTTAAAAAAAGTTTGACTTCATAGTGTGACATCAAAAACTAAATTCTATTCTTTTCTCTCTGGAGCCTAATCAAATCTAATATTTCTTCCATGCCCTTTGGTTGACATCTCAGGTTGATCACTAAATGATTTACGTCACTTTAGCTTAATAAATCTCTCTTAATTGTTAATCTCATAAAAGTTTCACTTTGGTAACTGCACATCAAGTCTAATGAAGTAGGTGAACCAGATATTTTATCAAAATTAAATTCTCCTTTTCTTCTCAGATCTTATTTTAGTTGGAAGTCTGAACTAAGCAGAGGCATACAGTAAGATTTTCTCTCTCCCCTTTATGTGGAGCTCTTCTCTCTCCTATCCCTAGGTTGCCTTTTGGGTCCTTTGGGTTTGGAGGTTGAGGTGCTATACTCATAAGGGACAAGAAAAATAAAAAAATTTAAAAAAAAGAAAAATATTTTTGATGTGTACTCTCATCATATGGCTTTAATGTTTTGTGAATTTTAAGTATACAAAAAGCAGTGTTCTTCTTTTAAAAGTCCTCAGATACAATACTTTTTTGTGTGTGTAAACACATTATAAGAAGTTTAAAAATGTTTTGCAATGCACACAGGAAAAAATTTTAAATGCTACTATGCAGAAATAGTCACTTCAATGTAATTCCTATACATGTACATAAAGGACAGAAGACAAAGTATATGTTCTTGTATGTACTCAACATCCATTACTCTCTTATTCTGTTCTAAAAGTAGCCTGTGCTCAGATAGTCAACTATCCTTTAGGAAAATAACACTTTTGTATTATGAGTGTAAGTTTTTCACAAATTCCAGGATACATTTGAAGAATCACTAACCCAGTATTTCAATTATTGGACATCTTGTTTAGGTTGATACCCAAAGATCTGAAGTATCAGTATGGCAGCCGTGTTAAGTGGAGGCATTTGAGGGCCAATAATAAGTGGATAATAAATGGGGAATGTGACTCTTGATCTCAGGGTTGTGAGTCTGAGCCCCATGTTGAGTATAGCAATTACCTAAAAGTAAAAAATCTTAAAATAAATAAATAAATAAATATATAAATGGAGTCCTGAGTTTACGTGGTCTGAGAAGCCACTCACCCAATTAGAGTAACACCTTCGGAGCTTTGGGCTGTGTTTTAAGAACTATCGTATTCGGGAAGGCCAAAGTAAAACTTCTGAAAATGAATCACTCATTCCCCCACTATAGCCAAGATATCACTGTCAATCTGTGGCTTCAGGAAGATCCTGGGTGTAATTTGAAACCAGTCCCTATACTTGGAGGGCAGGAAGAGGAGGAATAAAGCTGCTGGCCAGATAGGTAAGTGGCTAGTTTTAAAGAGCAAGGTTATTTACCTACAAGGCTTGTCTTGGGCAGGTGCAAGATGAGTAGATCTCTGCATCTGTCAGAGGGTCTCAACACTACATCGCTATCTCAAGCCTGTGACTTTGGGGCAGCTTTTGGGAACAAGGAAGTCAGGCAGAATACATATTCCAAGGACAGGAGAGGTGATGAGGAACCTCCAGTTGCCCAGGTCTAACTTGTTGGTCAATCAGTGGTTAAGTTCTCTCAATGACCTTCCTAATAATCACATTTAGAGGAAACTGGTAGAGATTAGGGTCAGCTTTAAAGTTCTGAAGTTTTCAAGGAAGAAGATCTCTTGTATATCTTCATTTAAATTGTCAGTCTGGCTTATAAGGAAACTAAGTGGGTCCCTGAGAAAGATTGTAAGATGGCACAAGCTCAACCAAGTAGTAACTCTGATAAAAGCTGCTAAATTGGATGGTCTCAGGTAGATCATATGACTATCCCAGTACAGTGATCTGATATAACGTTCTAATATATTCCAACAGAGTACTTAGGGTATCAGACACATAGTATGTAGCTACTGATTTGGTGAATGTGTTCTTTTCTATACCTATTAGGAAAGAGAATACTTTGCTTTAACATAAAATTGATAACAATATATATTTGCTTTACATATGTTAACTGTGTTGTCCTCTATCATAATACAGTCTGAAGAGATTTTGGTGGACTGGACATCCCAAGAAATATCACATTGATCCATTAAATCAATGACATCTTGATAAAACAGTACCAGCATGTTGGAGGCCTTAATAAGACCCTTGCACTCCAGAGAGTGAAAAACAAACCTTATGAAGATTCCAGAACCTCCCATTTAGTAAAGCTTTTAGGTGACCAGTGGTCAGTGGCATTCCCAGAAAAATATCTTCCCCAAAGTAAAAGAAATATTGTTGCACCTTGTATCTTTTATTGTACACCCCATCCCATACCACTCCCGAGAAAAAGAAAGAAAAAGAGAAACAAGACCAATATCTGATAAATATATTTGAGTCTAAGGGTTGGATGTGGGAAGTAACATATATTCTATGTTAGGAATACGGGCTTATTTCAGCCCTTATACAGGTGCATGAAAGACTATTAGCTTTGAATGGGACCTAGAGTAGGAAATAGGCCAAAAATAGGTTCAAGCTGTGGGACAAGCTGTCAGTCCAACTGTACAAACTATTAGTCCTTCTAACATTAAAAAGGTAATATGGGAGAAAACATGCAGTATGGAGTTATTGCAAACCCCAGTAGAAGAATCACCATGAGATCCTTAGAGTTCTGAAGCAAAAACATGTCTTCTAGATGTATGTACTGTTCAAGAAACAGATCATGACATGTTATTGGGCCCTAGTAGGGATGTAGCACTTGACTAAGAGGCAGCAGATGACAATGCATCACATTTTGAACTGAGTCTATCAAACGAGGAAGTCATAAACTTGGGCACACCTGTCAGTAGTCCATCATAAGATATAAATGGCACATATGTGATAGAATTCAAGAAGCAACAGTATACATGACTGAGCTATATGAGTAGGTAGCCAAGATCCCCATATTACCCACCATAGTTATATAAGCTCACACCTGTGGCTATATGAGGGGTCTTATGTGAACAGTTTTTCCTTGAAAATAAGGAATGATACCAAGCTTGATTTACAATGAAGGTAGGCAGACATATCTGGAAATGGATAGTAGCTGCACTAAAATCATATATGGGGGTGGCCTTGAAAGAGAGTAGTAGAGGAAAATCTTCCCAGGGAATGGGGTTTAAAACCAACACATCTGGTTGACTTTGTGTTGACCACTTCATGTGGAGGGAGAAGTGGCTTGGGGTGAAAATATATAGGGACTCATGCATAGTGAGAGCTGGTCAGAGACCTAAAAAGAAAATGACTGGATGATGATAGATAAGAAGATTTGAAGTAAAGGCATCCGCTTGGATTAATGGAAGCTACCACAAAACATCTACCATTATAGAGGCACTAAATCACCAAGTAGACAAAGTGATTTTGTAAGTTGACATCACCCAGCCTTCATCATCAGCTGCCCTACTCCTGGTATAAGGGACACATGATTGAAGTAGCCTTGGTGACAAAGTTGGAGGCTAAATATTGGCCCAGCAGAGTAGATTTCCTAATCCCATTCTAGTTACTGTTTCCCTGAATGTACAATACACCACTAATAGACCACTAGTCCTCAAGAGACCAACCAGTTACTTAATGACAAGCTGACTGAATCATGTCCGTTCCATATTGGAAGGACCAAGGGTTCATTCAAACTGGAAGAGAAAGCGATTCCAGGTATGACCTTAGACAGCAAATAGCACTATCCAGAGTCTTAGTGCCTTACAGAGGCATAGAATTTCACACAATACAGCATCTAAACAGAGGACACTGTGAAGAGTGTATGAGAGTGATCCTATGATTATATATAACTCCAGTTAGAAGAAGCCAGCCTGTTACAATAGGAATAGCTTGCTAAAAGTATAGATGAAGTGACAACTTGGAGAGAATATTTGGAAAAGTTTATGTGCTACAATCCATGTTGCAGTATAATCATGAATCAATAACCTCTCTAAGCTACTGTGTCCCCATGAGGAGGAATAGATGAGTGTACGAACCAAGGATGAATGTAATAGTGACCTTTATTACTATTTGTCCCCATGACCTAACTGAAACACTTCGAGTATTCTGTTTTCCAAAACTGGACTTCGCAGGTTAGAGTTCCTGCTCCCCAAAAGTGATAGCAAGTGTGCAAGTGTTCTGCTGAACTACCATGTATGGTTACTTCCTGGTCATTTGAATCTTCTTGGGTCTAGGAACCAGCAGACTAGAAAGAGGTCACCATCTGGCATGGATAATTGATGTTAAAGGGCAAGATACCATCACAAAACAGAAAGGAGGAATGTGTGCATAATTTCAGTGGTTCTTTGGTAATCCCTTGACTATACGTGACTTTCAATGGACAAATGCAACAACACTAGCCTGAAAATGATGCAGTCACCAATATATCAACCTCCCGAGAATGAGAGCCTGGATCATAGCACTGGATAAGGCACCAAGACCTATAAAAGAAATAGTTTTAGATAAAGAAAAGTATTGAGGGGGAAGGAGATATTAAGTCCAGTTAAGGCCCTCAGACTAAAGCAGGGACTATTGTCAATCCCTCTTAGACTTCCCTCTTAAAAGAATTTCTTCAGGAAGGAAAGCCCCCAGAAACCAGGGAACAGCTGTTTCCTTGCAGAGAGAAGAGGATGTGTCCACTGTAGGGGATGAACTGTGGCAGCCATTTGTACCTGCACAGCTCAGATCTTTACTGAAAAGGGAACCTACCAGAAGGAGGGCAGTTTAACTAACCGTCTTGAGCTACAGTGCTTTTGAGATCCATCATAGCATTTGAGCAGAGGCTGTGATCTTCCTGGGAAGCTCTCAGACAACGATGGAGCAGGGAAGAGGTTCTAGAGTTTGGCCTTTCTGCCTCAGGCAGGAAGAAAGTCTTTGTATCTGGGTTCTCATTAGATTCCTTGAGACTTTCTCAAAACTGTACCACAGTGTGAATTTTTTTTCTATCCTATCCTTCTTCCTGCTCTCTTCTTTTCCCAGGTGTTCAACTTGCAATGCCAATTCCTGTTTCCATTTCCCATTGTCTGACACAGTTATTAATCTTAATAAATCTCTCAAACTTGCAACTCTGTCCTGGTGCTTGATGCCTGAAAAACCTGAAGAGATACAGATTTGTTTTTTTCTTAGAAGAAGACTTGTTGAACAGCACTAGCTAGATAAAGTAATTTTGGACACCATCATATTTGTTAGGGATAGGCACATAATCATACTTCCAACTTCAGATAAAAGAACAATATTCACATGGAAATCAAATAAACGTCAATAACAATCAAAGTAAAAGTACTCACTTTATCTACAGTTAAAGAGCATATTGTAAAGACCACTCTATTCAAGTTTTAGTGAAGAGATTATACATTTCCACCAATATATCACAACCAATTAGCACAGTAATATAAAATAATTATTGAAACTTTCAACTAATCATCAAAAGAATGACAACTACTGTGAGACTTTAAAAAGTATTTTGTTACATAAGAGGATTAAATTTTGCAAATAAAATGACCCAAATTCACTGCAGGAAATATATATTTTTTCAAAGGCTCTAATTATTATTACTTGTTTAAATGGAAGAAGGCTAATTTTATGAGACAACTTACACATGAAGTATGGAGATAAGAATAGAATTAAAGGGAATGGGGGTGCCTGGGTGGCTCATTCGGTTGAGTCTGACTCCTGATTTCACCTCAGGTCATGATCTCAGGGTCAAGAGGTCAAGCTCTGCAATGAACGTGGATCCTGCTGGAGATTCTGTCTCTCTCCTTCTCCCTCTGCCCACCCCCTCACCCATTCTCTCTCTCGAAAAAAAGAATAATTAAATACATAAATGATTTTTAAAAAGGAAATTGGATAAGAGGTGGAAAAAGAAAAGGTTGTGATGAGAAAAAGAAATGTCAATAAAATTTAAGAATGACACAGGTGAATTAAAAGCCATAGTAGAAGTAGATTTTAACATCAAAGATGATGGAAAAATTCTACAAACATCCCATAAATGATGGGGAGGAGTATTAGAAGCAGAAATGAAGAAGGCCTTTCTCTTCTCTTCCATAAAATTTGAAAAACAGATAAATAGGATAATACCTAATTACTTAGTTTATTTTTTAGGGAATGGTACACTGATCCAAACAACAGGGAAAAAAATAATAAAAACTAAGAATATAAAAAGAAGCAATAGGGCCATTCTAGATTCAAGAGATGAGGAAACAGATTCCACTCCTTAATAGGAGAAGTAGTAAATACTTTGCAGTTATTTTTTAAAAATCTAACACAGAAGTTTAAAGTCTACTAATTCACTTAAAGGACTGGCAGTCAACCATATTTCAGTATGTCTCTCGGGAGCCAGTAAGTATGAAAGTTGACAGAATGAACCTCCAGTATGAGTTTTTTCTTAAAAAAAAAAAAAAGGAAAAGAAAAAGAAAAAGAAAAAAAGTTTTTCTCAAGAATGAAACTTAAAGCTTATGTTTCAAGTTTAGGGAGCATGTAGTCTTATCACAAGCATTTATATGTCCTGCTAACAGCTAAGACTATCATACTGAAAGTTTTCCTGATAGTCGTTGTCCTAAAGGGCCTATCTATGGGTAGCAGGTAATTTTTCAGAATGGCATTATATTAGACCACAGTTTTGGAGTTTGGGAAGTTGGAGATCAGAACTGTTGGAAGCCTGCTTCCTGGGCCATAGATGGTTGACTTCTCACTGTATCCTTGCAGAAGGGGCTAGAGAACTCTCTGAGGTCTTTTTTATAAGGACAGCGATCCCATTCATGAGGGCACCACTCGTGACCTAATCATCTCCCAAAGTCCTACCTTCAAATCCCGTCACACTGGGCATTAGGTTTTAGCACAGGAATTGAGAAGGGAACATAGATATTCTGTCCATAATAGCCACACTCCACATTTGGCATCCTGAAAAATGATTCATTAAAACAAATACAGCTATTCAGGCACTTCACTGGAAATTGGAAATCTGAACCCATCAGGCAGCAAAATTTGTGGACTGTTGAAATGTTCTACTTAGGATGCAAATATACAACATCACATGGTTGTTCATTCAAAAGGGCATTGCGTGGATGACAGGTCTCTCTGTAAAGGCCATATTATTACATCAATAGTATTTATAAAGCCCAATATATAATATTATTATTATCTCTTGGGACTGGTGCTACTTTTTTATGACTAGCCAGCTGCTTAGTTATAAATTTCCCACAAATCATTGGAGTGGCTAGCAATATTCTTTGCTGCAACATTAAAATAGAACAATTCTCATGTGTTAATGGAGTTATAAGTATACAGTTTTTTTCTGAAAAAGAGGCAGGATGTGGTCGCTGGGGAGTAAGCAGAGTGCCAAACAAATATTCTCAAAAAGATTGACACATTTTTCCCAAAATGCAAGCTGAGTCCTGAATAGGGCAGTCCTGGGGAGAGTGATAAGTTTACCTGTAGCATATATAGACTTGGATCTTTGATTTGAGTGTAACCATCCACTCAGTGGCTTCTTCAGTCTTCCCAAGTGTACTGATCTAAGTTTTAGAGACAGCAATGAATCCAAGAGATGAACTGTCTCCTTATTATTGATGGAAACCAAAGTGCCTGCCTGGTCCTCTGATACAGAAGGACAAATCTGGGACTTTTTTTACTGCACCTAAACACATTATACAATGAATATGGAGAGTGACAGTTCAGTAGGACATGTTAGCTTGTCTTAGAGAAATATAGACCTTTCTCAAATAGCTTGTAGAAAGTTATCATGTCCAGCTCAAATCATATGCTAAAGAAAGAGAAAATGGTGTTTCGAAATAGAGATAGTGACAAAGTAAGACTGAGTGAGTGTAAAGGAGAGGGAAAGAGAATATTCTCTTAGAGAATGAATACCTACTCTGTTCTATGCATAGCCCAGGTATTTTTCCTACCTTATGATTAATCTTTCCAAAAATAATCTTGCAAATTAGGTATGATTGTATTCATTTTACAGATGAGTAGGCTAAATTGTTAGAGCTGACACTAAAATTTGAGCTATTTCTACTACAACTTGCCACCTTCCTAATTAAAACGGTTACTTTCTCCCTAGCTAGTCCAATGGCTTCCTTACTCATCTACATTTATCCAGAATTTCCTTTCTCCACTTAGTTGTTTATGTCATGACGAGACTTATTTTACTAAAATACTGCTTTCATCATGTCTGGTGAAAGGATTCAAAACAAATCTCCCCAAAATATGCCACTTTGGCATAGATTATTTTAAGCTAAAAGTAATCAAAAGCCAGCATGTTCAGGAAAATCTCTTTAACACCCCCTCAACTGCCTAAATTTGCATCGGAAAAGGAGCCTGTACCAGGAAGACAGTTATTACCAGAGATGCCTTTTTACCAAAGGAACATATCTGCATAATAGGATAAACTTCTGTTTTCCAAATCTCTTCTTACCTTCCAATAAATGGCCCTCCTCCCCTTTGCATTCCCCAGATCCCTAATCTTTTTCTTAGCTCAAAAGGTTATATAAGCTTCAGTTACCTAGGTGCTCTTTGGGTCTTATATTTTATGGAGTCACCTGTACATATGTAATTTAATTTTTTTCTCCTGTTAATGTCTCTTAAGTCAATTTAATTATTAGGCCGGCCAAAGAAGCTAAAAGGGAAGAAGGGAAAGTTTTCCTGCCCTTACGCTGGACTGAAACACTGAAATGTTGTCGGAATCCTAAAAGAGAAAAGAAAAACTCCCTTATGCTAACTTTCGACAGTCTGAACTCAAGAACTATGTTAATCTTTTACTAGTTTCTGGAAATGAAAATTATTCCCTCTCTGCCCCCATAATTCACTTCTTTGAGAACTACAAGAGAGCAGAGTTTGCTCTCCAAAATATTTCTTTGGTGTAATTAGGCTGATTATTTTTAAGTAACTGCAAACACAAGTGAAGCTCTGAAAACCAAGGGAAAGTTCCCATTTGAAAGAGACATTTACATTTACCAGGAAATCTCCATTTGCAAAGGTAGCTTCCTGGTGGTAGCAGAAAGAGGAGGATGACCATAAATTCGTAGAAACTCTTATCAATGGAGAAGACAACTTCTATCTGCTGAACAACCTTACCCTTGTTTACTGGTGTTCTGCTAACCTCCCATAACTGCCTCCCAATTCCCGACATCTTACTTTGTCTTTAACTGAAGATGGTAATCAAGGTAAGAGCTTCATGCAGTGGGGCAAGTACTGGGTTTTCCTAGGTCTCTCCCCCATGTGCAGTGTAGAGTCTGCTTTTAGGCAACCAACTTGAGCAATGGACCCTGGAGTAATATGGAAGGGTCCACAGTGACCCCTGGCTGAATACAAACATGCCCATCAGGAGACCCACCTCAAAATATCCCTAAGCCCTAGCCATCAATGGGTTACTTACACCCAGGCACAGGTACCAGAAAAGGAAAATTAATTCCATGAGCTCCCCTAAAACTCCCCTACCCCCTCACCTTCCCCCTTAGCTACAGCCTCCCCTTCCCCCCTTCCTCCTCCTCACAGACTTTCTCTCCTCTGCTGTCCTTCCTGCTGTCCCCTTGCAGTGTATTCTGTTAACTTCTATCTCCTTTGTTCTGTCCTGGGTGAATTCTTTCACTGCCTGCATTGTGGCCCCCCATCTGACTAGGTTGCCCCATATACAGGAGGTATATATGGTATTAAAATTTTGTAATTTTTTCTCCTGTTAATGTGCCTTTTTTTAAAGATGTGATTTATTTATTTGAGAAAGAGAGAACACTGAGGGAAAATGAGAGAGAGAAGCAGACTTCTGCTGAGCAGAGAGCCTGAGGCACAGTTCCATTCCAGGACTCGGAGACCATGACTGAGTTGAAGGGCAGCTGCTTAGCTCAGTCAGCTGAGCCACCCAGGCACCCCCTCACCCAAACACACACACACCTTTTCTTAAAGACTTTTTTCTTGTTAATCTTTCTTATATCAATTTAATTATTAAACAATCCAAAGAATCTAGAAGAAAAGAAGGGAAAACTTTTCTGCCCCTACAGAGAACCTACTCAAGCCTCCTTTTGAGAGATATCACTCCTCTAATCACTATTGTTTGGGCTGTAAATGACATAAACACATCCTCATTTGTGTCCACAATTGATGGAAACAGAGAAAAACACTGGACAAATCCTGGGCCAATTTTATTTCTTAGAAATTTGGAACTAGACCTGAGAGACTCTAGTTTATGCCCTAAAACTTTGGACTATGAAGTGACGTATATCTGAGACAGGAGCCAAGGAATCAGTATAAAAGAGAAGATTCACGTTCAGAAAGAGGAAGGGAAATCATTTTTCTGAGAAAAGTAGGGATCAAGGCCATATATATATATATATATATATATATAGAGAGAGAGAGAGAGAGAGAGAGAGAGACTCCTTTATTCTATTCCTTAGGGCTTTAAATGCCCTTTTAGTCCCTCCAGAGCATGCATTTTCAGAGGAGCCATATTACTTCCAAGGGGATAGTTGGTTATTGAGGGGAAGAAGGATGGTGGTCCCCCCTCAAAAATTTAGATTTTGCAATTTGGAGTTTCTCTTCTGGAAAGAAAACCAATGTTCAACTTCAGTTGTAGAAGTTGATTATGAGACAGTTGACCCTTGAACAACATGGTTTGAGCTATAGGGGTCCACTTATACAAAATTTTTTTGGAAAAATATAGTACTATAAATGTATCTCTCTTCCTTATGATGTCCTTAACAACAGTTTCTTTTGCTAGCTTACTTTATTGCAAGAATACAATATATAATACATATAATATACAAAATATGTGTTATTAAGCATAAAAATAAAACTGACAGGTATTTTACAGTGAAGAAGAAGAAGAAGAAGAAGAAGAAGAAGAAGAAGAAGAAGAAGAAGAAGAAGAAGAAGGAGAAGAAGGAGAAAAATGGGAAAGAAAAAGGGTTTATTTGGGAATGGCAGAGAATTTCCATTCAGGACAAGTGAGCTATGACAAAATCTTAGATAGGTCTACAGAACAAAGAAGAGGAACACTTTTTTTTTAGAGCAAAGGTGTAATTTGGGAAGGCTATTACAAACAAATTTCATCAGTGTAAAGTAGGAGGTTCAAGTATAGAATTCTTACTGGCTGAGCTGTGTCTATCTCTCCTTGGCTGGGCTATTGCTGGGAGAGGAGGAAAGCCTTTCTTCCTCCTGTTGCAGTCATAAAATGCTATTTGTGCTCAAGGTCCATCTCTGTGTTGGGTCTGCAATTGAAGAGTGAGAGAGCATGAGAATTTTGCTAGCCAAATGTCTGGATTCCATTTTAGTAAGGTTTTCCATTAATTTACACAGTGCCAACTGATTGTTTATGTTACTGGTAGGGCTTCTGGTCAAGAGCAGGCTATTAGCAGTTAAGATTTGAGTCAAAGGTCATCTGTGGATTTTCACCTGCATGGAGGTAAGTGCCGCTAACTCAACTGTTGTTCAAGGGTTGACTATACATTTTATCTGCTGTTCAATTAATAAAAATAAGACTCAGTTCCTGTATGATATTGAGAATTGTTTCATAAATCTTGTATAGTTAAACATTTTTCCATGAGATACCATTACACTTCATTTGCTTTTGGACAATACTTAAATTTTTTAAACAATTACATTTTTACTTTTAAATAAGAAACAGAAAAAATTAGTATACCAGAAAAGAAGTAGAGAAATGGATGATAGAGAAGAGAACAAATCTCCTCCTTTTCCTTTCTCTTCTTTCTTTCTTTGTTTTTTTTTTCTTTTTTAATATTTTATTTAATTATTTGAGAAAGAGAGAGAGATTGAGAGGAGTCGGGGGAGGGACAGAGGAAGAATCAAACTTCCTGCAGAGCAGGGAGCCTGATATAGGACTAGATCCCAGGACTCTAGGATCATGACCTGAACCAAAGGCAGATGTTTAACCAACTGAACCACCCAGGAGGCTTTTTTTCTTCTTTGTTCATAAAAATGCTAATTTTCACAGTGACCTTCCAGGTACATTATTATTATCAATCTATTTAACAATGAAAAAAAAAATGAAACACAAAGATATTAAGACATCATAAGGTAAGGAGCTAATGTCCCAATTATCAGAGCCAAGAGTTAAATCTGTGACCAAGTGGTCCTCAACCCCATGTTCCTTTCCTACCACAACACAGTAGCTCCCAGAAATCCATTCCCCATAATAGAAGCTTTCCTCATTCCACTCAAACTTTATAACATTAATTTTCTATTAGCTTTGAATTTATGATAATAAATTCCATCATACACCTACATTTTCATTCCTTTTTATTTCATTCACCCCACAACAAAGCAATTTATGCTAAAAGCAAGAGGACCATTTACCCTGACATTGTTTCAGGACAAAGTCATTTCTCTCAGGAAACATATAGTATAATATAGATATTGAATATACTAAATGAATTCTTACTTGTGTTTAAGTACAAACTTAAGGTAAATTTTAAAGAGAAAAAATGGTTTGACTACGTCATGCACCTTTGTAGCACACCTCCCTCCCTAAGAGGGAAGGCATTCCAATTCTACACCGAGGAAGGCTCTTCAGTGCTCATCACACAATGATTGCTGTCCTCCCATGCATCTTGTCTCAAAATCATACAGTAACACAGGCAATAGCATAAAATACTGAAAACTCAGACTACTGTCACAAAATTCAAGTATGAATTCACTCGGACCCACCTCTGTCCGAAAATCACATGAGGTAATACATAGGAACATAGACAATCCCTTTCTCTAGGGCACCATTTTAAAAGGGTAGGTGACTCATATCACATATCCTTATGGAGTGCTTTTTATTTTATTTTTTATTTTTATTTTTTTAAGATTTTATTTATTTATTTGACAGAGAGAGAGATCACAGGTAGGCAGAGAGGCAGGCAGAGAGAAGAGGAAAGGGGCTCCCTGCTGAGCAGAGAGCCCCATGCTGGGGCTTTAACCCACTGAAACACCCAGGCACCCTATGGAGTGCTTTTTAAATATAAAAGGCAGATTCCCTAAGTCCTCCTAAATTCATTGAATCCTAGTCTGAAAGTTGGGCTTGAGGATCCGTTCTTGAACAAACCTACCAGGTGTTGTTGGTACATACTCTCCCACTCAAAGATCTCCATATGTTCTTTTTATACATGTTAGCATTTGCAGAAAGCAATACACAGAGATTACATCAATTCTATAAAAATGGTATCAACGTCAGGAAAATTTACTATGCAGCTTTATTTTGCAAACTCCATAGATTTAAGAAAATCTCCTAAATGTGTATTTCAAAAATATATACAAAGTGGTAGTTCAGCTTGCCATCCATTATGTTACTCATTTCTCTTTTTATGAGCAACCTTATAAGTTTTTCCCTAGTTTAATTTCTGGGAAAGCAGTTTGTTTCTCTAAAAAAAGAAAATGCTTCCTGTGAAGGGTCAACAGGAACTAGTTAACTCTTATATAGATTATATAGGCAACCCTAATATATCAGTCGTCAAAATTTTCATCAACTAGTACTCCAGGTATTGGGGATATAAACAATATAAGGCAAGGCCTCCATTAATATCTCATAAGCATATACAAACTGTGAAAAAATTAGAAAGTTTTTTTCTTGCCTTGATTATTGAAAAGGTCAAAACTAAATTGCAGCCTTCTGTTTTCTGCTCTAATGTGTGAAGATCTTAAAAACCTTCACTCCTGGGGCACCTGGGTGGCTCAGTTGGTTAAGCGACTGCCTTCGGCTCAGGTCATGATCCTGGAGACCCGGCATTGAGCCCCACATTGGGCTCCCTGCTCGGCGGGAAGCCTGCTTCTCCCTCTCTCACTCCCCCTGCTTGTGTTCCCTCTCCGTCTGTGTTTCTCTTTGTCAAATAAATAAAATCTTAAAAAAAAAACAAACCTTCACTCCTACCTTTGCAATAAGAAAAAGCTGGACAAACTGAAAGTCACCTATTTTCTGGATCCATCTGAGAATCCAGGTTGCAAGACAAACTGTATCCCCCCCTCAAAAAAAATTCTAGAGAGACAGACACGTCCTGAGAGTCATACAAGAAACCTACTGCATCAGAAGCTGCTGGAACCACAAACCGATGGAAACACTTACTTGGTAATTTTGATGAATTGATGGAAACTGGTGTAGTATAGCTTGAGAGTAAGAAACTCATGGAGAGGGAGCCTGGGTGGCTCAATGGGTTAAAGCCCCTGCCTTCAGCTCAGGTCATGATCTCAGGGTCCTGGGATTGAGGCCCATGTCAGGTTCTCTGCTCAGCAGGGAGCCTGTTTCCTCTGTGCTCTCTCTGCCTGCCTCTCTGCCTACTTGTGATCTCTCTCTGTCAAATAAATAAATAAAATCTTTAAAAAAAGAAAGAAAGAAACTTGTGGAAGACACAGTCCTAGGAATCCCCTATAATTTTATGGAGTTTATGTCTAGAAATCTAACCAGGTCTTCATGGTAAAGATCTACTAGAGGTCTCTACCTATCTCTGGCACAGAGAGAGGGGAATCATTGTGATATATACTCTTAGAGATGCCCCCATTACAAACATCTACTCTTCAGGGGAAAACACTTTGCCAGAGCCTTATTCTTGCTGAGAGAAGGCCATTTTTTGAAAAACTTTTTATTTTTATTTTTAGAGAGAGCAGGCAGTGAGGGGAGGAGCAGGGCAGAGAGAGACAGAGAACCGAGGCAGACTGCCTGCTGAACTCGGAGCCCAACGTGAGGCTTGATTCCATAACCCTGACATAATGACCTGAGGCAAAACCAAGACTTGGAAGCTCAGCTGACTGAGGCACCCAGGCACCCCAGGAAAAGACATTCTTCATACTCCAACTCCTTCTAGCTTTTCTGCCTCATCCAAGTGAGTGAGGGTGATGATAAAGTCAGCAAAATTCAGGTTTCACGTAAATAGATTAAGTATCTTAGAGCCAGGGGAGAAAATAGGGGTCCTGAGACACAGGCCTACAGAAGACTTTAATTTCCTTTGAGGGTTTTTTTTTCTTTCATTCACATCTTAGCTACCTGTCCGGAGCCAGAGGCCTATCTTTGGGCCTATCTCAGCTTTTGTCATACCATCCTCAGTAAGCTTAATCACGTCTAGCTTTTGAGTTAAAGTGAGAAATAAGGGACTCTTCCTTTCCCATGAACACTTAGAGGTCTTGTAAGGTCATTCACTGGCCTAATCTCAATACTGTCATGTCTGAAGGAATAGAGAGGTCTGAGGAAGGGGAAAAAGATGAGCAAATGACTGGTTGGTGGAACAGTCAGAACACGTCTTCTCAATTAAGTTCATCGTCTTCTTTTTTTTTTTTTAAGGTTTTATTCATTTATTTGACAGAGAGAAACACAGTCAGAGAGGGAACACAAGCAGGGGGAGTGAGAGAGGGAGAAGCAGGCCTCCCGCCGAGCAGGGAGCCTGATGTGCGGCTCGATTCCTGGTCTCCAGGATCATGACCTGAGCCGAAGGCAGTCGCTTAACCAACTGAGCCACCCAGGTGCCCCAAGTTCATCGTCCTCTATGGGTTTGGTTTGGGGTGCCCCAAAACAATTACAATGGTAACCTCAAAGATCAACGGTCACAGATAACCTAAAAATATGATAATGGAAAAGTTTGAAATATTGTGAAAATGACCAAAATGTGACACTGAGACAAAAAGTAAGCCCATGCTGATTGTGAAAATAGTGTCAATAGACTTGCTTGATGCTGGGTTGCCCCAATTGTCAATCTGTAAAAAACACAGTACTTGTGTAGCACAATCAAGCAAAGTGCAATAAACTGAAGTATGCCTTTGCACAACCTGAGCTGGACCAATGGAATTCATCTTTGGACAACTAAGTAGCTGTCAGGAATGAGAATTTTCCATTCTCTGGGATTTAAAAGTTGCAAAGGCATGGTCAATTGTGATATGTCAAGGGTCACCCTGCCACAGCATAAGAAAGATTACCTGAGAGGGACCTAATTTTAACCCTGATGGACCCTTTAGCTTTGCAGCATTTTCTTTTTAAAAGTGTGTCTACCTTCTGTCACTTGTAACTGTGGTAAATACAGTTTCTAGAGTGAATAGAGTTTCCAGCCTGTGTAACCAAAGAAGTCAAATAGATCATTTGAAAGTAAAATAGATCATTGTTGCACTTTAAGGAAAGAATTTCAACAGAAAAGTTAGAATAAAATTCATACATTTGTGAAAGAATAAATGAAGGTAAAGGGAATGAAAACAGTAAGTATATGGCACTCCTTAAAGACTGTGGAGAGTAAGTGGGAGAGGAGAAAGGCAAGTAAAAAGCATGCACTAGGACGTTTTTAAAAACAATATGCTTTCCAAAGAAAAAGAAATTTTAAGTACAAAGAAGCTCTGAGAACAGGCTGGGAACAGGCACTGGAAAAAAAGTGAGATTGAGGGTGCACACAGAAAAACAAAATAGGGGTTTTTGGGGGTAGCTCAGTGGATTAAACCTCTAAATCTTGATTTCGGCTCATGTCATGATCTCAGGGTGATAAGATCTAGAGCTGTGTCCAGCTTGCTGGAGTGGAACCTGCTTAAGTTTTTCTCTTTCTCTCTGCCCCTTCTCCCCACAATAGGGGGAAAAATAACATTTACATTCATATTGTTATGGAGGGCTTTTTTGGAGGTAGTGACTTCTGGTAGAACATTCTAGAACACTTTTTGGAGTGACAATCCTCTTTCTCAATCTGATTGAAGGAAACAATATCACAAATAAATGTGAAGAGAAGAGAAAGAGGAAATTCAGAAAGAAGGGAAAGATGAGAGAAACACTTTGTAATGTCAATCTAGAATAACTAATCCATCATTTCAAAAACAGTAGTGAGTTTTAAAACCAGGTATGTTATCTAATATTTAATGATTTTCATTCCAAAGCAATGTTACAAATATGTTTAATGTATAATTTTTACATAAATTTTTAAAGTCCTGATTTTTTTTAAGGATCTGAAAGACTGGAATTGTAAATATTCTCAATCAGTATATACACACTATCAAATACTATTATATTAAAAATTCAAGAGTTAATAACATTTCTACATTTGGTATAATGATAAAATGTCAAAACTTCTGAACATAAGCTTCTCTATCAAAACCTTTGTTCTCTTCACCCTTATCTTTTATAAAACTTTCATTAACTCTTATTCTGAATGTATAGTAATCTAGGTAGTGAGTTTTCTCAAGTGCTTTTTTTTATTTTTTATTTTTTTTGGACAAGAACCTAAAATACAGAGGGTCTTCTTGTTTTTGTTTCTGTTTGTGTTTGTTTATGGGGGAGGTGAGGGGGTGGATGTTTTAATAATACCAACACAGAACCTGAACGTATCAGGTATTCAAATAATGTCTTATTGTATGAATGAAAAAATACAGTGATTGAATATGAGAGATTACATCATGCCATCATTTACCTTGTTCCCTTTCTTCTGTTTTTTTGAAAATCTAAACTTGTGTTGCTTTGTATAAACCCCATATGGTTAATTCAGAGTGTACTAATGCAAAACTACCCCTTTTCCATGAAGTAATATAGAATCTCACTAAGCTCCATTTAAAATTTCTAATTGGCTTGCTACTATAATGTCTACATTTATACTATGTATATATATATATATATGTATATATATATATATATGTATTTTGTATCTGCCATATCTACCTTTTATTGCCAACATCCTTACTTTGGGTTTCCCAAACTTCCATTTTGGACTGGTGAAGGTCTAAATATATATTTACTACGGGACTATATGAAATAGAACACTTAAAATGCTAGCTCCCAACCCACATGGACAGGACAGGGGCTAGAATGGAAAGGGCACTGGGTCCAGCCACAGCAGTGTCCTTGGATCTGCTCTGCCATAATTCCTCTCACTGACTAGTCTCTTCCCAACCCACTATTATTCTTTTCAGAAAACTTATAAAGTATAGCTATTCAAAGGAGTGCAAAGCATGTTTTTAGAATTTTAAGTCATTTCAGACAAATTTCAAACACTTTTATTCTTAAAGAATTTCCTAATTGTTAAAAAAAGTCTTTGTTTACTCTGGGCTACAGAAAGAGGTATTTGGATTATATTAAACAAATAAAGAAGAGCACTGGGTGTTATACGCAATCAATGAATCATGGAACACTACATCAAAAACTAATGAGGTACTATACGGTGACTGACATAACACAGTAAAAAAAAAAATTTAAAAAAGAATTTATTTAACATAGCTCTGAAAATTGGAATTTTCATCACATGTAACCATCTAAACACTAAATCAAAATGAATTGTATGTCCAGTAAGACACGCATGTGGCTTTGTCAAAACTTCCTCAATGTATAAGTTACATTATTAGTTTCTCAACTTGTTTTATGGGTGAAAGAAAAACCCCAATACCAAAACCTCTTTTATAAAAAAGAAGTACCTATCCAATTTACTTTAAGAACAAGAACTCAACTATCCTCAACAAAATGTTAGCAAATTAAATTGAGCAAAATGTAAAACCTCATAATCAAGTACAGGTTTTCCCAGGAATAAGAGACTGGTTCAACATTAGAAAATTAGCCTAATTCACCACATTAATAAAGTAAAAGAGAAAAATCGTAAGATGTCTCAATGGATACAGAAAAAGCAGTGTCCATCCAGGGGGGAAAAATCTTAGCAAACTGGGAATAGAAGAAAACTTTATCAAATTGTTTTTCAATGGGAAGAGACAGGAATGTTCTCAATCTGATAAAGTGTATTTGCAAAATGTTTGTAGCTGATATCAAAAGCAATGGTGAAATAATGAATATTTTTCTCCTAAGACTGGGAACAAGGTGAGAATGATCAGCATCGGCACTTTTATTTACTATACTATGGGAGGCTCAAGCAAGTACAATTTAAAAAAAAAAGAAAAGAAAGAAAGAATGAAAGAAAAATAGTTTTAAAAATCATAAAGAATTCTTTCTTTATGCTATATTTATTTATAAAGCACATGGTGTTCATATAAAAATCACAAGAAATCTACAAAAATGCATCCCACAAGATCTCATAAGTAACTTTCACCAAGTCACAGTATATGGATTCAATATTTAAAGAACAACTGAATATTTATTTGCTGGCAACAAACAATTAGAAATTAAATTTCAATAATAAAATATAAAATATAATCAAAACAAAATATTTAAGAATAAATGTAGCAAAAGTGTGAAGGATCTTTATACCAAAAACTTAAAAATATTTTTGAGAAACTTAAAAATACCTAAATAAATTGAGAAAATACCCCACGTTCATAGATTGGAAGACTCGATATTAATAAGGTGCCAAGCTTCCTCACATTCCTACTAATACTACACAGCCCCAAATAAAATCCCAGTGAGATATCTGTTGAAATTTCCAAGCTAATATAAACATTTACATTGATATCCACGACATTTAGAATAGCCAACACTATATTGAAAAATAAAAAAGAAAGCTGAAGTACTTGCACCACCTGATTTTGGAATTACTCTAAAGCTACGGTAATAAAGGCAGCGTGGCACTGACAAGAAGATAGATACAGGGCACAAAAACACCAGGCAGAGTCCATAAGTAGGCCTACACATAGTCAATTGGTTTTCAACCAACGTCACTAAGGCAAGGCAATGGGCGAAGGAGTGGTTATTTTTTCACCTTAATTTCTTTTGTTTTCAGCAAATGGTGCTAGAACAATTTGATACCTCTATAAAAAGTATTAACATTGACCTAAGCCTTAAACCACCCACAGAAATGTCTTTGAAGACCCATAATGAGCCTAAATGTAAACACTAAAGCTCTTAGGCTCCTGAGAGGAAATACAAGAGAATATCTTCATGATTTTGGATTAGGCAAAGATTTCTTATATCAGCTAAAAAATAAGTAGCAATAAGAAAAAAATACTGAATTTCAATAATCCAATAAAGAATTAGGCAAGAGATTTGAACAGCCATTTCACTAAAGTGAATATGCCATTGGACAATAAGTATGTGAAAAAATTTTCAACATCACAAGGAAATGTGAATTAAAGCTACCACAAGTTACCACCTACAATCACTAGAATGGTTAAGTTTTAAAAAAATGATAATGGCAAATGTTCACAAGGGGAAGAAATATTTGGCTGCTCATATATTGCTGGTGGGATTGTAAAATGGTAACATCACTTTGGAAATCTCTTAAGCAGTTTTTTAAAGGTTTAATGTATACCTACCCAGCAATTCTACCACTAGAAACTTATTCAGGATCTATTAAACAGATGTGACCAAAGTGACTTATACAAAAATTTTCATTAAAGCCTTATTTGTAATAGTCAAAGAACTGAAAGCAACCGAATTGTTCATGAACAAAAAAAATACATAAATCATGTATAGCTGTATAGTACTATTCAGCAATATGCCGATAACATGAATTAATCATTAGACCGAACAAAAGAAGCCAGATGCAAAAGATAATATTCTATATAATTCCAATTATATGAATTTTACAAGAGCAAAGACTAAGAAGCTGTGGTGATAGAAATCACACTGATGCCTGACTCTGGGTGAGATGAATAGAACTGGGAAAGAACACAAAGGAAGTTTCAGGAATGATGGAAACATTCTTTATCTATAAGGTGCTGGTTTTACAAATGTATAGATTTCTCAAAACTAATTGAATTGCACACTTAAAATCTATGCATTTTCTATGCAAATTATGCATCAATAAATAAAATTAAATTAACTTTATTATGCGTATGTTTAAATACATCACATCGTTGTAAAATGTATTAAGAAGGCATATGTAATATAATGGAATAAATTTTTAAAAATGCATAGATATCTGTTTCTTTATAGTTGATTCCTTTTGTAATCCCACATATTTTATTTTACATGTTAAGAACATTACTCAGGTAGGTTTCACATGACCACTAGTATGTTTGGAAAAGCACTGTGCTAGAGATGGGACTTTACACTACTTGTCTAGCTTCAGAGCCGTCATCCTAGTCACTACAGTGGGGAAAAGAAATTTATAAACTGTATAATCTCTAATTAAATCATAGCTAGACATTAAACTGAAGCCAGAACCTATAGGCCAAAATTTTCCATTTTCTTTTTTTTTTTTTTTTTTTAAGATTTTATTTATTTGACAGAGAGAAACACAGCCAGAGAGGGAACACAAGCAGGCGGAGTGAGAGAGGGAGAAGCAGGCTTCCTGCCGAGGGTCTCCAGGATCATGACCTGAGCCGAAGGCAGTCCTTTAACCAACTGAGCCACTCAGGTGCCCCCAAAATTTCCCATTTTCTAAGAGGTATTAAAAGAGTGTTTCTAGAAAATAATCACTAACTAGCTATTATGACTTGTTGGAAGTTAAGAAGAAGTTTCGTGAATTATCACATGTAAGTTAGCATACAACTACTCATATTTTGTGTTTTATCTTCCATGATGACTTCCTGTCAGTTGAAGAATAACCAACTCTGTTTTCTTCTGTCTCTAATCTGAATTCATCAGAAGTACCTTAATTAAATGAGGTACAAAAGAGATGACAAATCATGAAAGCCATCTAAGAAACTCAGTTTTATAACTTCCTACAATGTCTTAAAGAACAAAACCAGAAATAAGAACTACATTGATGATATCACACAGTATGAGAGAAAATAATCATGTTTATGCTTATGAACATTTTTGTATTTTACCATTTCCAACAGTTTGCTCAAACTTAGACATCAACAAGTTACCTATTAGGCACCTAAAAACAGTCTTTTTAGTGAAAGCATTTTAGTAAGTGTCATCTTATCCCATTGTTATCACTTGGCGCTGGACGAAAAGAATTCACAAAGAAAGGGAAGCTGGGCAGCTGAAATCCTGAAGAATGATGTATTTAAATTGACTCTTAAAACGACTTGACTTCACAGATGATGGTCAGCTACTAAAGCTATGTCTTTCATTTTTAGTTTCCTTTTAAGCAAGGCTGCCCAAGTAAAACTTGCAGAATTATTTTTTAATTTTCTTTTAACAAAGGAATGTGTGTGTCTATATATATCAAACATTTAAAAAAATATATATTTCAAGTCCATATGTCTATGTCTCCTCACCATGAAAGCCAAAGTATTTCCTGTGACATAGTTTGTAATGAAAATTCCAAGAGCTGCTACTTGAAATGTGTTGCTAAAAATATTTGTTACAGGAAATCATATTTGTTAGAATGTTTGTTGCAGAAAACTATAGTTTGTTCACTCAAAGTTAAATAACATGTTTTTTTTATAAAGGCTGATTTTACCCCAAACCTTGTAATAATTAACTCAGTATGCTCTTGGTCTATTTAGCCCACGCATGATAAGAACGTAGATTTTCTTAAAATTGGGAACACAGTATAAAGCATAACACTGGTAAAATTTACATGTGAAAAAAAAAGACCAAAAAACATTTTTAAAAACTCAGTTTGCCCAAGACAGTGGCGTCCTATGTCTTACCCTGGCCTAAAGAGGTTATTGTAAGGAGTGTGATGCCTTTGATGAATGTAACACCTCTTTAATGTGTACCTACTGGGACCTAGTTAGTAGCAGACAAATAGCAAGGAATGAAAAAGTATTTAAAAGGTAAATATGACCCGTCTTAATAACAGCTTGTTAAAAGCTGTGAACAAATTGTGAGTTGCAGTCTTGTTCCTCTGAAAATTGTGAATTATTTCCAGACTCCAAAATGGAGAGAAAATCAAAATTTTGAGGAGAGAATATTTGGAGTTAACAATAACATCCATACTGGATTTTTTTCAGGGCAGACAAACTATTAAAAAATTAAATTTTGTGATATTCAAGAAAGATGAGAATTAAGGAAATGCAAATAAGAAAGTCTTAGAAGGCAAAGTAACTAATATTTCTGTAGCCAGAGAATTTCAATAATTTTGGCTTCTGTTCCTAATCTCAGACTGCTAGACCATACTTCCATAGCTCCTAGAATATAAAGCCAATTAAGATTCATTCTGTGTCATTTATATTCAGTCTAAAATATACTATTTAGCCAAGTGTTTAAATCTGTTTACTTCGCTACAAAAAAAAAAAAAATCCTTTGAAAAATCTTTGAATCTATCATCCATTAGCTGCCAAGCAGCTGGTCAAGAAATGCTCAACAGTCCAAAAAATTTCAATTTTAGAAGCTATTCTAAGTCAAGAGCCTTGCCTTGGGAATTCAACATATCTGGAAAGTATCCCAACAATGGAACAGATGAACTATTTCATTTTTCTCTTGCTTAGCTACAGGCAAAATCTAAAATTATAAAAATTATCATCACCCAATCCTTCACAGATTATGATGCTGGAAATCACAATAAAACAAAACAACAACTGCATTCCTTCCAAATTTTCAGATTTCTCATTCTTTAACGTTTGTATACACATTCCTCCAAATAAAAGTTGAAGCAATACTCAAGAGCTAAATACATTGGGGCTCTATAGTCTTGCATATGGGGCGCCTGGGTGGCTCAGTTGGTGGGCGACTGCCTTTGGCTCAGGTCATGATCCTGGAGTCCCAGGATAGAGTCCCACATTGGGCTCCCTGCTCCGCGGGAAGCCTGCTTCTCCCTCTCTCACTCCCCCTGCTTGTGTTCCCTCTCTAGCTGTGTTTCTCTCTGTCAAATAAATAAATAAAATCTAAAATTAATTGATTAATTAAGCAGTTAATTAATTAATTAATTAATTAATAACTTTAGCAATTCCGTTACCTGAAGACATATATATTCTCTTCATCAGGTATAGTGCTATATAGTGATCTCAAATTTTCCCATTTTACTGTCAGTGGAGGTTTACCTTTCTTTTTTTTTTTTTTGCCAAGATTTTTATTTATTTACTTGAAAGACAGATACAGAGAGAGCACAGGTAGAGCCCTAGGATCATAACCTGAGCCTGAAGGCAGCCGCTTAACCAACAAAACAGAGCCTCCCAGGCACCCCCAGTAGAGGCTTATCTTAACCTGCATTGTTATTGATGTGTTTAGAACATTTACATTCCATGGTTAGGCTTCAATCCACCTCCTTGTAATTTGTTTGCCCTTAGTCACATCTGTTCTTTTTTCTTTTTTCCTCTTTTCCTGCATCCTTTGAAACTGATTTTTGTGATTATATTTAATTTCCACTATTGGTGTATTAGCTATAACTTTATATTTTATTTTAATGGCTGCTGTAGAGTTTGCAATATACATCTTCTATTTATCACAGTCTACTTTCAAGTAATATTATACCAACCACTTATATTCAAAGAGCCTGTGTTTCCACTCCCAACTCCTTGCTCATTGTCCTAATTGTGTCATACACTTTGTTTGTGCATATACTATAAACACCACAACCAATTTTTATTGTTTTCCCTTTGAACAATTAACTTTTAAGGGATATGCCATAATTAGAAATATTGTCCCATATTTATCCAACTAGACACCATTTCTGGCACTTTTCATTCCTTTGTGTAGATCCAAACTTCCTTCTGGTATCTGGTATCTTTACTCCTGCCATTAGAATTTCCTTTAGTATGTCTTTCATGCAGGACTGCTGGTCATAAAATCTCCCAGCTTTTGTTTATCTGTAAAAAAATCTTCATTTCACTTCCATTTTTGGAAGATTTTTATACATACGTATTCTGACAGTTTTTTTATTCTTCCTCTACATTAAAGACCACTCTATTATGTTCTAGCTTGCTAATTTTGTGATGAAAAGTGGACTGATTTTCCTATCCTTGTTCCCATGTATATAATGTGCCTTTTTAACCCCTGATTGCTTTTAAGATCTTTTTTCTTTATTTCCGGTTTTTAGAAATTTGATTTTTCTGAACCTTGTTTTTGTTTGTTTCTTTGTTTCTTCTACTTTGGGTTTGTTGAATTTTGTAGATTTATGGACTGAAATTTTTCATTAAATTTAGAAGAGTTTTCAGCCACTATTTCTTCAAATACACTCCTGTACCCATCACCTTCTGGCTATCACCCTCTTTCTTTCATATATTTTATATTTTCTCTTAGGTCATTGATGTTTTATTCATTTTTATGGGCTTTCTTTGGGATAGTTTTTATTACTAAACTTTCTACAGTGTCAATGAGTTAAACCCAACCACAACTGGTAAGATTTTTATTTTAGATATTATCATTTTCAGCCACATATTTCACCTGAAAAAATATAAATCTTACATATATATATATGTGTATATATATGTAATATATATATCATTTCTCTTATCATAGTCATGTTTTTCTCTATCTTCTTGAATTTATGAAGAAAATTGTAACAGATATTTAAGATTGTGATCTGCAAATTCCATTATTTCTGCCAATTTGGTCTGCTTTCTATTGACTGGTTTGCGTTTTTTTTGTTTTGTTTTGTTTTTTGGGATTTTTTTGCCTGCTTCTGTGAATGTATGTTAGTTTTTTATTGGATGCTGAATCTTCTGGGTGCTAGATTTTGCTATACCCTTTAAACAGTGCGGGAAGATGTTATGGCATATGAGTAAATTACTTGGAATCAGTTCAATCCTTTTGAGGCTCTTAAGGCTTATTAATATGGGGAGAGTAAATAATCTGTGAGTAAACCATTTAATCTGAAGTTAATTTAGAACTACTACGAAGGCATAACTCTTTGGAAGAGTCCACCTAATGCCCTATGGATTAGAGTTTTTCCACTTGATGGAAATCATTTTCAACTCTTTCTGAGCACTGGCACTCACAGGATTCTTGTTTACGGCCTCTGCTCCTGCCTCTAGCATTGAAGAACTTCCTATCATGACTGGGCAGATCAGAACTCAGTGCAAGACCCTCTGCTGATCTCAGGGACTTTGACTCCTTGAATTCTGACCTGTCTCCTGAGCATCTTGTAACCATTGGGATCTGACTGAGTTCCTTTCTCTGTACTGTGTTCTCAAAGCAGCAATCTGTGGTAATCACAGAACTAATTGTGCCCGTTTCTCTTCTTTCTGTTGTTCCCTGTTTTCCAATATCGAAAAATTATTGTTTCATATATTTTATTTAGTTTTCGAGTTGTTTAATGCACAGGACTAGATCTAGTTCCTGTTATTTCATTATGATCAAAAGATGTTCTAGGTTACTAATTATGGTCTCAACTCATTTTATTTCTACATTTCCTGCCCTTTAAAATTTCAATTTAATCAGTATATTTTTATTTTCAGAATTCATCATTTTTCTTTCTTGAAATTTCCTTTTTTCATGGTGCATAACTCTTTTTTAGAGTTAGAGTGATTTTATGTTGTTTGATCTAACTTTCAAATTCTTGGGAGGCTGTTGTCTTGCTCCTTTTGAATTTCACTCCTGGTAGCTTGTTTCCTTATCTTACAATCTTGTGAGGTCATTTCAGCAGCCTCTTTCTTTCCATGAGTACCTCATATGCCCTGAATTAAGAAGCATGTGTCCAAAGACTGCTGGTTTTTACCTCATTCAAGAGTCCTAGTTCCCTGGAAGGAGTCCTGGACCATGTGTGAGTAATATATATGTTTTCATTCGAGTTTAATTTCTTCTACTGTTGAGGTTGGTGCCTCTCCTTAAATCTTTATATTATTAGGATTGTTATTTAGATTGTTTCTGAGTGTTTTATTTTTTTTATTTTTTTAAAGATTTTATTTATTTATTTGACAGAGAGAAACACAGTAAGAGAGGGAACACAAGCAAGGGGAGTGAGAGAGGGAGAAGCAGGCTTCCCGGCGCAGCAGGGAGCCCGATGTGGGACTCGATCCGGGTTTCCGGGATCAGGACCTGAGCCGAAGGCAGTTGCTTAACCAACTGAGCCACCCAGGTGCCCCGTGAGTGTTTTATTTTTTATTGCAGACTTTCTCCAGGGCATTGCAGGTTGGGTAGGATATGATAGATGGGTTGCAACAGGAACAGGCTTTCTGAGCACAAGTTCTCTTCATTATTGCTTGGTATTCTCAGTCACCAAGTTAATACCCCCAGTCTCTCTTCAGAATCTATACTCAATTCTCCATAGGAGGAGGGTGGCACCATTGCTTGATGCTCCTTGCTTATTTCCTCCATCACTGGTTCTATCACTTATCCAGAGCTCCATGTTGCCTATGTTTATTGCCTGATCCAGCTTTGGGATATTTCTACACCCTCTCCTTTGGCAACAGCACATTGATGGACACATTTTGAGGTCTAGATTTTGTCACCCATTCGATCTTTCATCCTTTCAGAGATTTCCTCAGAGATTTCAACTGTACTCTGAGGACAAGATTACTTGTGTTCCTGGATGGTGTTTCTGTGTGTGTGCCTAATCACACACATACATAGAAAATAATATATTATATTACATAATATATTACCAACATTACATAATATACCAACAATATACCAACATTACATATACATGTGTGTATATCTACATAGATATAGATACAGATATATAGGTAGATATCATGATTTAAGATCTTGATTCAGTTCAAGAGTAATTTTCTATCCAAAGCCATCCAAATCATTTAGGTGACTTTGGAGCAGCCAGCATTTTGGGAGTAGAAGGTGTGTCCCAGTATCTGTTAATTTTAATTATATATTTGGGGAGAATAAATTATTGGTTGCTTTTATATTTATTATTTTTCCCCCTAATTTTCTCTTCTTCCCCTATAAGAAGTTAGCAAGGATCCTGTGCTCTCCTGCCTTAGGTGTGGTCTGTACTACAAAATCAAAACCAGAGGCTGCCTGAAAATGATGCATTTTTCTATCTTTTGTGAAAGTCTGGACCAGGCGTAGGATTGGGCTAACTATTTTAGAGGGGTAAGAGAGAGAGTCCAATACTTTTCAAATCAGAGAGGTGAGAGAAATTAGTCCTTTCTTGAAGTCTGGGATTAGGAGAAAAAATATGGGGGTTCCTTGCTACCCCAAAACATAAAAAACACAGTAACATTGAAGTGGAAGAGTCATATTTCCAGATTAATAGTTGGTACAGACATTGAACAACTAAGAGCTCAGGGATCTAGCTAACTTCTCAACCAACTAAAAATAAATAAATAAATAAATAAATAAATAAATAGGCTAAGCCCCCCATCCTACTGCTTCTGTTCCTACATTCTGTCTTACATGTGCAGCAGGGACAAACTGTGGGTTGTATTTAACACTATATCCCTCATTAGCACTGTCATTAAGGCAATATCTTAAAGAAAACCAGAAGGTTTACTGTTGACTGGTATCCAATGAAATTGCTATGCAGTCATCACTCTTGTTTTGTGTTAATGCCTTCATCAGTGTTTTCAGAGAAAAATAAGAGGCTGCATTAGAGATTACTGGCATTGTACTTTCTTAACCCTAAAATCCATTTTGGAAATTTTACCAGATAATCAATTATGTTATTCTTTTATTAAAGGCAGTATAAACCAGCCTATGGCAAACAGTGTTCCCAATATTGTTCCCATAGGATTTTAACTTACAGAGGTGCCTGAGTAACAACATGGAGAGGCTAACGCCATTGAAGGATTCTATTACCTTTCTCAAGAGAAGGGGACATATCACACTATGCAAGCCCACGTGGAAAACACCAGATTTGGGGCAGGAGGCAGAAGCAGGAGCAAAGGAGGAAGCTTAGGCCAGACCCTTTATAGGGATATCTGTAGGAAAGGCAAGGCAGAACAGGGTAAATGGGTTAGAATTGGTTTGCATAATCCTGAAGGGCTATGGGCTATACGGGTGGTCTCCAGTTTCCTAGTTCCTGAGTTCATTTAGGACACAGCAAATGTTAGCTGGTGTGTATGAGTTGGGTAAGGAGGTAGTTGGGGCCATTGCCTCCTTGAGATTGTGTGGTCTGCCAAGGAGAGTGTGTACCCAGCTGAGCCCTATCCTAAAGAATTGGCCTGCCCAGATAGGGGCAGCCTCTCCATGGCCAGCAAGCCTTTCAAGATGTCAAAATATCACAAAATACAGAAAATTAAAAACATGACCAACACAAGTAGAAATAGAAATGTGTGTTTAATAACTCCTGAGATATAACCTGATGATTGAGAAATATTCCACAAAGATGGACAATAATAAGCTTATATCATTATAATTTACATCTAAGTTAATACATTTTTCCTTTGACATTACCTAATTATAAATAAAACACTCCATATTGTACTTCCTGTAAGAAACACCTTAATGGGGGCACCTGGGTGGCTCAGTTGGTTGAGCGACTGCCTTCGGCTCAGGTCATGATCCCGGAGACCTAGAAGTGAGCAGGATAATTTTAAATTATGCAAATATCTATTAGAATGGCATATATTTATTGTAATGGAAATTTGAAGTTCCTATTAACAATGAGTCAAGAAAATAAAGAAAAAAAAGATGCAGGATATGCTAAATCTCTTAGGAAGTAATTTCTGTTTTAGCTGGTAGGAAAAACAAAGCTTTAGGAGCAAATTTTATTTAGTAATCAAAAAATAAGTAGGACGTAAATGAACCAATATTTCATTCTCCTCTAGATGAAGTAGAAGATAGTCCTGATAACTGCTTAAGACACAGGAAAGATATTCTACTTCTCTGTAATAGTCTGATAGCTTCTGGAAGAAATTCTTAACAATTACAAGTTTGTGACTTGTTTATTTATTATCATATTCCCACCTTTAAACTACTAAGTAAAACAAGCAAACCCAAAAAAGACCCAAAAGCAAAAACCCCAAACAACAACAACAAAAATACAAAAATACAAAACATGCAAGAAAGCCTCCCAAAATACAAAAATACAAAACACACAAAAAAACCTCCAAAGAACAAACAAGGTTTTGTAGGATAGAAGTTATTTTAATACATGAGAAAGCAAGAGAAAAAAATAGCTACAAATAAAAAAAAGGAAATATTAAAGAAATGAGTATAGATTTTGGATAGGATCAATTAAACCAAGTGTTCAGCGGTGCCTAAAGGCATTCAGAATTGCAAGCAATGACAATGAGGTCATAGCAGGCAGCTGATCCCCTTTGCAAGATTTCCAAAATTGGTACTTGCAACATTGAAATTCTGTGGAATTAATAGTTTAAATTAATCTAGACTAGATCAATCTAACATATACAGTTCTTTCAAGCTAACTTTTAAAAATCAATTCCTCTTCCTGACATAACTCTTAAGCCATACCTAAGGTTTTCACATGGTTATTTGGGGCCTTAAGACTTCTAATTCTAACTTCAAAACATATATTAAGTATTCATGTGTTTCCTTTGGCTGGTGGAATTGCGGTTACAAGTGCTTTCTCTAAATCATACCATTTACATCAGAGCCAAAAGCTCACATGGCGGCAGGGGATGAACAGAACATGTGAAGGTGTGATTAGGATAATAGGAGCTGGACCATTTGTATCTGCACCAAGTAGAACACTTACTTAGCTGCACTGTGCAGACCAAACCCAGAGACCCCTACGGCTATTTGCTCTTCGTTCATTAACCTGCTTTACACATCACCTTGAAAGCTACAAGGAAGGTTAATACCAAAAAACAATCTTTCATCTCTAGGAAATATAGAATCCTAGAAGAATCAATAATGAGATTTCTAAAGCAGGGTCTTTGATTCAGAATAAACACATCACATAAATTAGTGGTGAGGGAACATGTGAGGATATTCACATACTTTTTTATTTGAATGGCTTCTTTCTATCATCATATTGGATAAGAATCTTTAATTAGCCTTTTCTAACCTCAGCTTTCACCAGAAGCACTATTTGAGTACTCCTGTCCTTAGAATTGATTAGCTTTAAGAACAATGCAAGAATCAAAATGTATAATCTATTGCATTAAGAACGCTTATGACTGTAGGTAATAACATTTAAAAACATTACTGAAATTAGGATGTATTACCAACCTATAATGTATTTAAGCTAATATTAATTCACTAAATAAATATTGAGCAGTGCTATATGCCAGATACTGTTCTAGGTGCTGAAAATAAAAACTGAGTAAGACCTCCTTGAGAAGCTCATCAAATGAATTTAACAATGTAATTATTTGTATTTAAACAACTAATCCTATACATAAAAATTGTACATCAAAATAGGTAAATTTTGTAAATAAATATCAAAATAAATAAATATTAACAACTACGTTTTTTCACTATTCTCTTACAAACCATGTGTGTGACCTTAGACCGATATATACCTCTTCTTATTTATTTTCTCATTTTTAAAAGAGATAATGGTATCCACCCTGAAAGCTTTCTGTGCTTTATTTTAAATATTAAATAAGGTAGTGAATATAAAAGCCCTCCAAAGAGAATAAAATGCCATGCAATTGTAAGGGAATTTTATCAATGACTGTTTCTTGCTTTGGCTCTCACAATTTACATCTCAGTTGTTGGGCTTCTGCCTTCTGCTCAGGTCACGGACCCAGAGCCCAGGGTCCTGCATCAAGCTCCCTGCTCTGCAGGAGGCCTACTTCTCCCCCTCTCACTCCCCCTGCTTGTGTTCCCTCTCTGGCTGTGTTTCTCTCTGTCAGCTAAATAAATAAAATATTTTTTTTAAAAAAGTACTTTTCTCTTTTGACTTTTGCAGTAGAATTAAAAGCAATTTACCCACCAGAATTATAATAATACAATATTCTATTTTTGTTTCTGTATTTACCTTTACCAATGAATTTTATACTTTCTTACGCTCTCATGATGATATAGTTCTCATGTAATTAAGATGTCACACCAGTTTTAATACTTTTAAAGTGTCTCAGATATTAACCTATGTAATGATTAATAATACTTTTAAATAACTGAAAATAGGGTTTTTATGGCCATGTTAATTCTTAAGGCAAATTACAAAAAAATTAAACATTGTAAGAAAATCATATGTCATATAATTTCATAAGGAAAACTAAAAAGAAAAGAGAAAATATTAGTTAGAAACAAATCTAGGGGGTGCCTGGGTGGCTCAGTGGGTTAAAGCCTCTACCTTCAGCTCAGGTTTTGATCTCAGGGTTCTAAGATGGAGGCCCTTATCAGGCTCTCTGCTCAGCAGGGAGCCTTCTTCCTCCTCTTTCTCTGCCTGCCTCTCTGCCTACTTGTGATCTCTCTGTCAAAAAAAAAAAAAAAAAAGAAAAAGAAAAAGAAAGAAATCTAGGGGACCCCTGTGTGGTTCAGTCAGTTGGGTGTCCAACTCTTGATCTCAGCTCAGATGCTGATTTCCAGGTTGTGAGTTCGGGTCCTGCATTGGGCTCCATGCTGAGTGTGGAGCCTACATAAACAAAAAAAATCTAGGACAAGAATTTATAAGACAGAATATTATACAACAGTAAAATAAGAAGATAAGGAAAGACTCCTTTTAAGACTCTTCTCCTTTTAAGAAATAACTACTAAGTTTATTCAGTTTACAAAAATATTAAGTGAAAATTTCCAATATATGTGGAAATAAATTTTTGCCTTCTTACAGACTAAGCATTTCATATTATTATATGAAGGCACATGCTTCAATATGAAGTACATTTCTATTCTTTTATTTGTAAACTCATTCTAATATGTTATCATTATTTTTTATTTTAATTTTATAAAAATAATTTATTTTAATTGAAATAAACTGGTTTCTTCTTTAATAACACATTCATCTATCCATGGTTGTCTTCTATTTTTTTTAAATCATTCTTTACCATTTTTATTTTCTTATGTCATGTAATTATATTTCTTAAATGCCTTTGATAATTATTTGATATTATTAAGAATAGGATTAAGAATAAGGAAGAGAAACTTTTAAGGACTTGTAGTATAGTTTTATATGAAATTTATTTCACTTGCAATTTTATTTCTGCTACATATAGATTAATTATGAAATACATTTCCCATAGTTTATTGTGAAAGCAACTCAATAAATTAAGACTCTGGTACAGGAACATTAGACAGAAATGAGAACTCTCTCCATCCCACCACCACCAAGCCTGCCTACCCAACACAGTGCAGCCTGAAGTGGTGCATGTCTTCAATATACCAGTGATAATTCCTCAGTGCTTAAATATAGGACTTGTTTTGCTGTGAGAATGATCTTTTGATACAATTCATCTACAGTTCCACATTTAAGAATGTGTTTTCTCTTATACCAGGAAGTAAAACAATAGGAACTAAAGAAGAGAATCTGAATACATACCAAAAAAAAGTGTTTTATATTATATCTGAGAGGAACAATGTAAAATATTCCTAAACTTATCTCACCAGTAAGATGCCTTGTGTGAGATTTTAAGGAATACCTGATTTCACCAATGGTAGACTTACTAGTTCATTTAAGATACTCAAAGCATATACCCCAGTGTACTAGAACAGAACAGAATTCAGGAAACCTGGAAGATCTGGTTTACCCTAAACTGGTTTTATCATTTCTGAGCCTAAAATTCTGCCTTACGGAGGTATCAAGAAAATACTTCCAAATAATAATAGAGGTTTCTTTCTCCTTTTTAATCTTTACTTCATTACTCTTTCTTCTGTTCAAAGACACTAGTACTCAAGTACTTCGCACAGAGAAAAACCACATCAGGCAATAGAGAGCAAAATAAGATAATGCTAAGCTGTGAGTTGCAAAATATATAAAGTAGATACTTGAAGGAATAATTTCTGAACCACAAACATTTTCTCTTTGCTACTTTCTCAACCTTTTCTAGCCAAGATCTTAAGCTAATCTGGGCTGAACTAAGGGGGAAAATAAAATCATAGACTTAGGACATGAAATATACTCCTAAAAAAAAAAATGGACCTATTCCTGATCCCTGGGAAAACAACCCCTACAGAATTATAGAACCTGAGAGAAGATACCTACTTCTTGCTCCAGTGGAACCCAGGACAGCAACAAAGTCCCCCCTCCATTCTGGAGACAGAAACACATCATAACCAGTCAAAGAAGACCCAGCCCTGCTGAGTTTTCTACATTTACAGAGTCATCTTTTATATCCCTTAGATAGGACTGGTGGGTCTGAGGACACCTTGCCATTATTCAAAAAGAACATGTATCCTCAGAGAATCATCGGATAGCAGATATCTCAGATGATGTCAATGGATATAAACTACAATTGGCATATGGACAGATGATGACAAACAGATATTCTGAAAGCCTGTATTCTACATACAACCCCAAGAAGAACTGTAGTGGAACCATATTGGATCTAGAAATTCCAATTTGACTAAGAAAACTTTGATTTGACAAAGAAAAATCAGGTTAACTTAGTGCCTGTAGGTAGAAATTGGTTTGCAACAGAAAGAGACAAATCAGGTTAACTTAGTGCCTGTAGGTAGAAATTGGTTTGCAACAGAAAGAGACATAAAGAAAGAAAAAATGAATTATATTTTTAGCACACCAGAGATTGGGCTGTGAGACATTAGTATCCATTATAAATATATTGGATTATATAAATCGGTGCTTCTCAATGCTTCTTTTTTATTGGAAATATTTTAACGTTCCTTTTTTAATCCTAAGTATAGGTTCCTGGATAATACACATAGTTTTTAAAAATTTGTATCATGTCCTAACTGTAATATATCAGAGAAATAAAGGTAAATTATAATAATTTGACATGTACCTTAATATAAGTTTCATATAAAATCTATCAGTGAAGTGAAATGAAGTTGTTATAGTGAAGTGGACAATACCTGTGCCAATGTGTATGTAATCATGAATATAAAGCCACAAATATACTTTGATATGGCTGTATTGATTGGAAATTCAAATACAGTGAAAAAAGTGTAGCAGTTGATTACATGATTTTTCAAAAAGCTTAAGAAGTCTTGAAAAGTACCAGGAAAAAATGAAAGGTAAATCTCTTATTGATTTCCACTGTACTTGCATACCTTGAAAACATACTATTTTTACCCTTTACCACTCTTTGCATTTAGCATTGCTCATCCTCTGACAACCTGCCCACTAAAATTCCAGTATCACCCCCAATCAGTTTTTGTAACCATGTTTTTCTTTTAGTCTTTAGAATCTTTGAGGATAAACTTTTATGGGAATAGAATACATACAAGGTACACAGACCCTAAGTATAACCATGAGATCAATTTTCAATGAGTTAATACAGGAGTATAATCAGCACCTGGGCCAGGAAACCTGTTATCAGCATCCTTTAAGCTCCTTTTATTCTTCTGTCCCTGTACCCCCACAAATGCAACTTCCCTTCTCACTTCTAACACCATATATTAATTATTTGATCTTGAAGCATATATGTAAAATGGTCTCATCAATGTGTACTCTCCTGTTTCTGGTTTCTTCCCAAAATGGTACTGTCTCTGCTGAGCTCTCTGAATTCCTTTTCAACATAATATAAAACAATTCTACAATTACATGAGAAAAATAACTATTACTATATCTGACACAAGATAAGAAATCTAACTGACTTCGAGTCTGAAGTAGGAAAAGCAGTGTATCTATGATATAAGTATAATATTTATAAATAAGTGATCATAGATTTGTGGCATATCACATTGAAGAGTGTAGGCTCTGAATCCAACCTGCCAGGGTTCCAAACCAGACTTTACTAGTTTTATGATCTTGAAAAAATTAGTTTCTTTTAACTTCCTTATCTGTGAAAGAGGGATGACAATATTTGCTACCTCAAAGTATGTTTCATACTAGCCAAGGGTACAGCTTAGATCCTTAAACTCTTTGGTGAGTATAACCTGGTTTTAATATCAGACATCTGAATTCCATCTCATTTCAACCAGTCACTTAAATTTGGGATAAGTCTTTTAATTGTTGTGTGTTACATTCCCCTTTAAAAGTGGAATAGTAATAGTACTAACCTCATAGCTGTTGGAAGAACAAAAATGAATAAATATATATGTAAAAGAAGCCATAATCTTATCTTTGGACAAGACCTGTCAGAGGTTATTTTAATTTTTCTAACAATGTTCCCATTAAACAAATAATTTACACAATATTTAGAGAGAAAATTTCATTATACAAGACTGGCAGATTCCCATTTTGTTTTCTTGTTGTTGTACTTTTTTACAATTTAAAATGTTTTCTCATAATGAAAGTGTTCTACAAATTCTGTAGTTAAAATATTCCAAGGCTTGTGATTAGGTCTCACATTTACAAGGCTTATAGTCAAACAATGACCATCCTAAGAAAAGCCCTTTTTTTTTCTCATTTAATTTCAGAAAATATTTGGGAAGGGTATGGAATCATAACAATCAAGGGCAGATGTGCCTGGGTGGCTCATCCATTGAGCATCTGACTCTTGGTTTTGGCTCAGGTCATGATCTCAGGGTGGTGAGATCAGCATCCTGTATGGGGTCTAAGATCTGGGGGAAGCCTACTTGAAATTCTCTCCCTCTGCCTCTGTCCCTCCTCCCTCCCCCACCCCCACTCTCACCCAAGCTTTCTGGCTCTCTCTCTCTCTCAATTAAAAAAAAAAAAACTAAATAAATTAAATAATAAAGTGTAGCACATTTAGAGCTCTGGCCTTACTAGGCTCTAATCTCACCTGAATTTCATCTCTCAGACATGTAAACTTATAGCTCTTATTTTAGGATCAACACAGCATTTAAATATTCCCAAGTACTTTTGTCTACCAGATCAACTCTCCCATTAAAGGTTTCTTGTCATTGATTAATAGCTTTAGAGCAATCGAAGTTTTAAGCCTATATTTTGTGATTTCCCTTATACCAGATGTTGAAGATAATATTTAGCACAAAGTTAATCTTAATAAATTTAGAGCTTTTATTATTATCACTGCCCCAATGATATCAATGTCCCATAGAGGATTATAGGAAGAGTAAAGATAATTTTAAAAAACAACCAAATTAAACTGCAATAAAAATATCTATTCATAATCAATGGGCCAGACTACAATTTGTTTCCTGTAATATGAAATGTTTGGAATAAAAGACCCTAAGATTTGTCCCAGTGAAAACCTGTCACAATTACACAATTAGAGTATCAGGTGATTTGTCATAATCATAAATGTAAAATATAGTCAAATTAGGGTGAAAAAGTTAAGAAGACAATTTTTTTTGTTTTCAAATCTAACATTTTCTATCTTATTTAAAGCTGGTTACAGATATACTGATAAGAAGGATTTTTATGACTATATAAGCAAATATTTTTAGTTCTCATACAAATTTAATTTCCCTCTAATTCTTTTCTAATAATGAGACATTTATAAGCTTTTGCAAACAGAACATTGGTATATTTCATTTATATTTAATGGGTTCTAATATGGTCATACTGTGTACTCTGTAATCATTTCTGCCTCTACATGATACTAATTGGATCCCTTCCAAAACACTTTAGGCCATTTATGCTGTTTCTTGTCTTAAAATGTTGCATTTGCCAATTACCTCCTAAAATCCAGAGTTTGCTTTTGTTTACAGTCATTAAATGTACTTCAGCACTTTAATGTTTCAGTAAATAAGGTTCTTTTTCTAATATATTTGCCAAATTTTGCTAGATGTCCTAGCAAAGTTAAAAAGAACAAAAATATTAAGTATAAATGAATCTATTTATCAATTCTTTTCTTGCATCAAGAAATAAAACATAGAAGGTTCTAGAAATCACTCTGTGATTCTGAGGAACACATATGTGAGTAGGAAGGTTAGGGTATTGAGGTGGGAAAGAATCTTAAACATTTAGGAATAAGTACTTTTCAATATATTTGAACACAATGTTTTCCCCTTGTTCTTTTGATATAATGGATTATATTAATAGGTTTTCTAAAGAGGCAATGGAATGTCACACTGCCTGGGGTTAAATCTTGTCTTCACTACTTTTTATAAATATAATAAACTCTAAACAAAATATTTTTTCTCTTCAGGACTTTACGACATGTTTTTATACATGAGCAGAAATAAAACTAAATAACAAGAGGCAAATATTGTTTAAAAATATATATGTATTTTTAGAAATAAAGACAATAAGTATGTACTTTAATCTCTTCATTGTTTGGCTATCTGACACCAGGTAGACACAACCAGTAGTTTTCTTCTTATTGCTAATGAGAAGCATGAAAAATAAAATTAGGATCATTATGCCTTATACCCCTAACAGCCACCTGGCTTCTGTACACTTGCTTGCTAGACCCTAAGAAAGTGGAAAAAGCCTAGCAGCTCCCCCCCCCCCCATAGCCACCCTCTCCCTGCACCTTCAGATCTAAGAACGAGAGATAATGGCCATCTGCTCTGGGAGTGTGGCTAAGAGAGCACTCCCTGAGCCTGGCTATCTAGCTCCAGGAATGTGGCTACGTGGCCACTCCCTGAGCCCCCTACCTGATCATCTGGCCCCTTGGGGTTGGCTGGGCTGGGGAGCCAAGGCCCATTGTAAGGCAACCAGTAAACTAGGGAGAGTGTCAGCCAATCATGTGCTTGTAACTGTAGAGATTCTCCAACTTCTCTGTAACTTGTTTGTCCTTACCTATAAAAAGCTGAAAAATTTGCTGTTCAGGGTCTCTGAGCGTGACAGGTAACGGCCGCATGAAGGCCCAGGTTCGAACCTGACAATAAACAACCCTTGCTGCTTGGCTTTGACTCAGGTCTCCGGTGGTCTTTTTCAGGGGTCTCATGACTTGGGCACAACACTATCCTCAAAAATCTTAGTCATACCAACTAATCCCATAGTTACAGCTATTAATGCTGTATCTGTCAATTCCCAAATCCATCAACATTTGCCTCTATTTCTCTCCCTATAGCAAAACCTGAATTTTTATAAGTGAAGAACACAATGAGTGTCATGAGAATATCAAAGCCTTTCTTTCTTAAGTCAGAGTCAGCACTCTCGCCCTGGGAAGCAGTCACCACCGAAGAGCACTCTGATCCGAAATTACAGAAATTGTTCTATAACATTCCTACTACAGTTGCTTCCCTATTCCTCTCAGATATCTCTTCTTAAAAATCTAACATAATATCTTAAAAATTAACTAGATCTCATTATTTTGATACTTACCTGTTTCTTATTTCGTCATTTATTGCAATATTTCTTAGAAAGGGCATTACAGACATTGTGAGAGGGATGTTTATTTTACAAACACAGATGCTTAGATTTGTAGTAAATTTTAGAGGGCAGTCTGTCTTCACTTACAAGAACTTCTGTTAGATCAAGGGTTGGCACCTACCTATCTTACCAGCATCCCGGTATTTAGCCTTACTGTCTGCCACACAGAAAGGATTCAAAGTTTGTTATTAAATGGAATAAATGTGCTGATGATCGGCACCCTGTTTCCCCGGTGTAATCCCATCAGACTACATAACAAGCTGTTGGAATCTTGTTTATGGATGGCTCTTGCCACCTACATACAATCCAATTTCCTCTGGCAGAGATCTTGCCTTTCTCACCAACTTGACAACTGTTTTCCGTTGAAATTAGTCAGACATCAGTATTGTAAAGTGTTAAGAGGAAAAAATTGGAAATACAAAATATAACAGCATTGCATTGCTGGGAAAACAGAATACTAACACTAAAGCAAGGTGAAGATTCCTGTTTCTTGAACTCAACACTCCAGTTTTTCCGGGAACAGGTTGCCTTAGCAACTTCGTGGAACCCCGCCCCCCAACCCCGCCCCGCCCACCTCTCCGCCCCTCGCCACGCCTCACTCTGCGTCCGCCTATTCTGTGCCCTTACTTCCGCCCCAAGCTGCCGGCTGGGACCTAGAGGCCTCCAGTCTCTACCCATATTTGTATTGCCTGATTAAAAATACGGAAAAATATAACCGCAGTTAGAAATATATTCTTCTATCCGATACATGCTTTAGTCTCAGAGTTTTAAATGTAAAATCAGGAGATATCTGTAAGTTAGAGGGTCTATATGGCACGAGGAACAGGAACAGATTTTCAGGCAGTGCCTTAGATGACAGCAACTTTGGAGGCCCCCAGTTTGCCAAGGGCGACGTGGACCTGAGTGGAGCGGAGCGTTCCCGGGCACTGCAGGGGAAGTGGGAGGCCAGGCGGAATTGGCGGGGGTCTCCGCTCGGAGCGGCTTTACCATGTAAGTGTTTGCTGACCCCGATCCCCATCCTTGGTTCCAATGCACGACTTTAACTCTCTCCCGCTTAACTCCTCAGGTCGAAGGTTTCCTTTAAGATCACGCTGACGTCGGACCCGCGGCTGCCTTACAAAGTGTGAGTAGCCTGACGGCGGTGGGCCCGGCGGGCTGTTGGGACCAGACTGGCCTTCAGGTCCTCTCCCACCCCAGCAGCTTGCATGCCGGCCCTTTCCCCTCCTTCTCTTCCTGGAGCCTTCCGCCATCCCGCCCCAGCCTGAAAGGAGATCTCCGGCGCCTGCCCCGCGGAGTATTAGCTCCCCTTGGCGCAGAGGAGCAGGGGCGTGTGACGGGAAGGAACGTTGCTGCTGATAGGTGACCTGTCCTTAGGACTCGCTGGTGGGTTTTGGAGCGGGAGGACCTGTAGACGGCTCTGATGATTTGCTGAGGTCCTTAAAGGAGTCCCTGTCTGCTCCTGATTGGCAAGGCCTTGTGCCGCTTTTACCAGTTGTTACAGGAAGTAGGCGAAGACAGCCCAGTTCAGATTGTATAATTACTTGAACGTTTATCACCGTTTGGCTTCTGAATTTTGTGTAAGTGACTCAGAAGTCGGGCGTCAAAGCATACCCTTATGTTGGGATTTAATAAAATGTGATTACTAGGAATGGGAAATGCAGAAATAGGGCAGTTTATCCACGCGAGGCCCTTTCTTCTCCTTTAGCAGTTGAATGATGAATTGGCACAGGCTTAACTACATAGTCATCTGGAGTTTTCTGTGATTTTATATAAACATTATTGAAATGGATTATTGCAGCTGGAAGTCACATAAAGTGTGGCAAAGGACAAGACTAAAATAGGATTTCAAGCATAGTTAATACACTGTCCAGACCTCCTTAACCATACTGTTAACAGTTGTCATCAGCCTCAGTGACTTAACTATCTGTGACCCCTGCAACTCCTACCCTGAAGCTTTTTTGATCATTTGATCTCCACATTAATCTTTTTTTCACCTTATCTCAAGTAGTCATGGTTACAGCCTAAAACCTTAAGGTCTTCAGTAACTGCTCCAGCTAAGGTGTCATTTTTAAGTATGCTCTTGTAGTTGACTGCCTTGTCTTCTTACATCTAATTTACTCTAATTACTTTCCTCTGCAAAAGTTTCTTTTAATTTATTGATCAGACTGCTTTTTACCTCTGTCACTACCCTCTCCCCGCTCCCCACTTTACCCGGTTCCTTTTCTTACCATCCTAGAGGCCATGGTCCATTCACTCTGTCTGGTGGTCCACTCACCTCATCTCTGGTGTCCTCCTCTCCCCACTATATTTTGCTTGGTGAAACACCAACTCTGAGCTCAACCACTATGATCTCTGTACAGAGCTGAAGGTCTTTAGAGAAAATTCCACAATTAGGCTGATGGATTTTATGTAAAATTCATAACTATGCTCAGTAGTACCTAATGCTCTGCTACAGTTCCTAAGTTTGCTTATTTTTCTTTTTATTCTCTGAATGGATTTTTTAAAAAAAATCTATTCATGCTTTCTACAGTGCCTTTCCCTTTTTCTGAAGCCATTAGAGGAAAATTCATCTTTCCATATTCCATATTTACTGAAAAGAGAAATTTTGCCCATAATTTACTTTAAAAATTCATCTTAATATACAGAATAATTCCCATTTTTTTTCAAAACACCATTGCAGTGTATAAGCACCAAATTTGCAAAATAATGCAACTGGTAAATAAATTCAAATCTAGATAAAATCTGTGGAGTTGCAGTAACTCCCAGTCCCTTTGTGATTTTCTGCCACTTAAAACCTGCATTAAAGTACGTTTTCATTAATGTTTTATTGGATTATCTTGGACAGTCTTACCAATTTAAAATACAGGTGGAAACATTTTAATGAATATCAGAATGACATTTATGTATTACATAATGTCCTTGTATGTATTACAAGGACATTTCCTGACTGCAGTTCACAAGTGAATTGAATCCCTAAGGTTTTAGAAGTTCCTTTGAAGCAGAGTTTTAGGAAAATGAATCTTTCTAAACTGTAAATGTACTACAGAAGTACTTGCCAAGTACAATTCCCTACTTTGTAAACTTATCACATTTACATTTTAGCAGATATTTTTTGAACAAATTGTCATCCTTTAGAATTTTGTTTTTATTGTCTCCAAAAAAGGAAAGAAAAGGGGAGAAATATGTCCATTTTCCCTCTTTAGTGATATTTTGGAAAAATATCAACCAAAAATCTATTCACACTTCTCTTACTGGAAGTCATAATGTGTTATGGCAGCTAATGATTTTTTATATTCAGTGATCTGTAACTAAGTGAAGAAATGGGACGTATACCGAAGGTGTTATTAAAACATTAAAGAATAATATAGTGGTGACAAATAGAAACGTTAGCTTGCCAGTCATTTCTCTGCTTTGAAAGATAATCTGTTTTACAGTCTTGAATCACTTATTTATTTCACATTAGGAATTTTTAATATTTTTCTAACCTCTTTCTGTGTTTTTAAGTGTTTCCTTGGGGTGTAATGTCAATTCTGTTTTTAGTTTTAAATTGGGAAATTCATACAGATTGACTTTTATCAGTAAATTTTTGTATACTTGACACTGTACAAGTTAGTAACAAAATCAAACGTTATGTCTCCAAAATGTTATTTCAAATTGTCTTAAGCCCTTTTTCTAATGATGGTATAAAGACAGAAAGTCATTTCACATTTTATCATACTGAACATACTCATTTTCATCAATTTAATTTCAGACTATTTCAGACTTGATTATTAAAAGTGCATTAGAAGGCTCATGAAAAGGTTAATCTAGACTGCAATGAAAATGATGATCTTGCTGAATCAGTTGAAGAGGTGTTTGGGCTGGAAGTGGGAAAGTGGACTGACAACTAAGGAGAGATTTGACTTTTTGAAATCCATTGGTGGAAACAAGCAGCAGCCTGTGTGCTAGCCCTCTGTATCAAAATATTAAAAATATATCAAGTTTCACCTATATAGGTTAATTTTCAGGTGGAACTGTGGGCATCATCTCAGCTATGAAATTAATTGCTTTTTTTTTCATTTTAAAGTTAATGAACAAAGCGTGCAATCAAAGTAGACAGCCTTCCACCTCAAAGGACAGCGTTGTCCAGCTCTGCTACATTAGCCAAAATAAGGAACAAGGGGCTTTAAGAATAATCAGCTTTTTAAAAAACTCTTTTTAATTCTTCTTGCAGACTTAGTGTTCCTGAAAGTACACCTTTCACAGCAGTCTTAAAGTTTGCAGCAGAAGAAGTAAGTATAGAAATTGGAATAACCCGTACGGAATGCAGTTTACTGGTATCTTCAGAAGTCTTAAAGTTGGGGGTGGCTAGATGGCATAGTCAATTAAGCATCTGACTTGGTTTCAGCTCAGATTTGGTCTTAAGGTCGTGTGATGAAGCCCCAGGTCTGCTTGAATTTCTCTTTCCCTCTCCCACCTGCTCTCTCTCTCAAATAAATAAAATCTTAAAGTATTTAACTTGCATGTACTTTAATCCACCACGTCCATGTGGATTCATTACTAGGTTTATGCTATCAAAAAGTTAAGCTCTACTTACAGATGTGAAATGGAAGTTAAGACTTAATAGAAGTAGGATGAGTGAGTTAAATCTCTATTTAATGCAACAATTGAAAATTATAAGGAAAAGTTTTACTGAAATTAAAAAGGTTTGAGGATATGGGAATCTTTTTAAACAGCAACATTATTTTACAGTATAGTCTGTAAACCTATTTTTACTTATTTTGATTATAGAATCAGAATTTTTTGTAATGTCTTTATCATATTTTTCAAGTTTTCTGTTTGAGCATAACAGCAGGTTGCTTTTAAATGAGGGTAGTTTTTTAAAGCATTTTTAGGTTTTTGGTTCTTAGGAAATACGACTTCTTTTTCATCCAGAGTTACCAGATGCATCCATAAAGCAACTCTTTGGACATAAGACTACAAGAATAGGTTGGTCTGGTGGAAATGGCACAAAAATGTGACTTGGAAGACTTCTAATTGTGTTATTAATTAGCTATAGGACATGGACAAGCCTCTCAATTTCTCTTTTCTTCAAATTTCATGTCATGTAAAATGGGAGTAATTAATATCTGTCCTTTCTGTCTGATTAAATGATTTTGAATAAAAATATAATTGCCTTTACTGATATTTTGTGAAGTTAAAAGTGCTGTACAAATCTAGAGTAACTCAAATCCAAATGTTTTGATTCAGAATCTTTGAAAAAATTCATAGTCACAGAAGAATAATTTTAGTACCTAAATAAATTAGCTTAACCCATAATTCTACCCTGAATTTAAGCTATTAGTGGAGATCAGCCAACCCATCAGTACTTATAGATAGATATTGTCCACGACCACTGCCATTATTATCACGCCTTCAGAATTGAACTGAAAAGTGGTAGTACTTGTTTAATAGTCAGTTTTAATCTTTTTCACCCTTATAGAATAACTAAAAAGAGGTAGGAAACAGCATTAGCATTACTTTCTGCTGCGCAGATCACCTGCAAGAAACATTCCTGGTCCTGGGCAATAGGAGATCCCACAAATTACAATTTAAAAAGTGGGTCAATTTGAGCTAAAATTAATATTTTCTTACTTTATTTTGTAGTTACATATGTTCTTTGTAAGGCAAAGGCATTGTTGTGATCTTGGTCTTCTAATAAAAATATATTAAAAAATAACACATGCAATAAAAAATAAACTTACAAATTTCACATAACTGCATATATTTAGGGCACCTGGGTGGCTCAGTGGGTTAAAGCCTCTGCTCTCAGCTCAGGTCATGATCTTAGGGTCCTGGGATCAAGGCCCGCATTGGGCTGTCTGCGCAGCAGGGAGCCTTTTTCGCCCGCTTTCTGTGCCTGTCTCTCTGCCTTCATGTGATCTCTCTCTCTGTCAAATAAATAAATAAAATCTTGAAAAAAAAACTATATATTTATGGAGGTTTTAATGTAGCTTATAACCGTTATGAATCGTGGGTATTATACATTTAAAAAGGTTATGACTTTGAGACAGCAATGAGAAGGCCTTTCAGAAGATGAGACATAGGATCTTACAGTGAAGACAAGAGTTGACAAACTGAATGTGGGTATAAATTCCTAGTAAAACATCATAAAAAAATAAGAAAATTCCCCAATAGGACTAAATTAGTTTAAGTATAAGTAGTGAGTTGTCAGAACCTGAGAATAGCTTTTAACATCTTAAATTACAAGATTTAGGGGGGTCTGAGAAAGAAAAGAAATGAAAATTTAGGAGCATGAAAACTTATCAGTAGTGTAGGATGAGCATAATAGTTGTTGAAATTTTGCCTCACTAGTGATGCTTCCCCAGATTTCTGTTTAACTGTTACTTCTACATTCTGGAAAAGGGAAGAAATATGTTAGCAGTTGCTAATGGATTTTAATGTTCATAAATTTGCTGCCACTATATGGATATGATTAAAAATGCATAGCTTATCCTAAAATGGACATAATGGGAGAACAAGATACTCAGTAGGGTAACTAGAAACTTTGCAGTACTCAAGTTTTAGAAATCTGAGATGTCCTATAATTAATTTGGGTATTTGCTCAAAGTTTTATGAAGTATTACAATCTCTATAAACAATTCTTGAAGTATTTTAATATCAAAGCACATTTTGAAGTTTTTTTAAGTTAGGTTTATTTAAATTTTAAATCCTTAAAAGGACATTTACAAATAAAAATGTACCATATGGATAGTAAAGTTATGTGTATATTAGGTACATAATGCAGTAACACTTTATGTTGTTATGCATAGTTAAATTTTTATTTTAAAACTTGATTCTTTAATTTATAAATTAAAATGAACTTTTAGTAGTTTATCTTAGCTATGTGTATGTGACCATTATAGATACCCAGAGAATCATTTCCCTGAGTAGTTTTCCAAGACCACTAGAACCGCCAAAACAACAACAGGGCGCCTGAGTGGCTCAGTGGTTTAAGCCTCTGCTTCAGCTTAGGTCATGATCTCAGGGTCCTGGGATCGAGGCCTGCATCTGGCTCTGCTCAGCAGGGACCTTTTTCCTCCTTTCTCTGCCTTCCTCTCTGCCTACTTGGGATCTCTCTCTCTGTCAAATAAATAAATAATTTAAAACAACAACAACAAAAACCCATTAAAAACTAAAACCTGTATGGGAAATACTTCATTCACCATTTCCTTCTTGACATTAAATAAACTGTTAGCTGCATATTAAGGGTTTGGAAAAGAATATTACTTTAATGGTGTCCAAATTTATTTGGTCACAAAACTCAACTCTAATATCAGTAAAACTAGTCTCTAGCATAGAATTACTTAATAAATATTTGTTAGATAAGTGAATGAACTTATGAGTACATGAACACATTTTGACAACGGCTGGTCTCTAAAGAATTAAGAGAAAACTTCTCCCCCTTTAGCTACCAGTAAATTCTATACCACATTTTATTGATTCAGAAAACAAATGTTTTTACACCTTTGGAGGTAGATCAGTGGAGACTTACTCTCACTGTTAGCCAAGTGGCAGTCATCTAATTGTCTAGTACATTATTTGCACCTACTTGAACTTAGTTGTTATTTCCCGGTGGCATAATTAGACTTGCAATCCTGTGAAATCTAAGTCAGCGATACATTCATAGGAGAGTTTGAGGAAGGAATTTGAGCTTTGGTTGGTCTTTCATTAAATACAAGAGAGCATTTGTTTGACCTTCCTGTTTCTACACAGAAATTTTAGGAATGTTCTAAGCAGTTGTTTTATTTCTATTATGCAAGAGAGTTACATATCCATAAAGGTAACATGTCTAAGTCTGAAAGAGTAAAGATCGATCATAGAATTATTGATAGTGTTTTTCTTTTTTCTTTTTTTATTACATTATTTTTCAGTGTTCCAAGATTCATTGTTTATGCCCCACACCCAGTGCTCCATGCAATTTGTGCCCTCAATACCCACCACCAGGGTCACCCCCAACACCCCCTCCTTCCAAGACCCTCAGTTTGTTTCTGAGTTCAGAGTCTCTCATGCTTCATCCCCTTCCCTGATTTACCCCAGTTCACATTTCCTTTCCGTTATATTATTCCTTATGCTCCATAAGTAAGTGAAACCATATGATATTTGACTTTCTCTGCTTGGCTTATTTCACTCCGCATAATCTCCAGATAGTGTTTTTCTTTTTTTTTTTTTTTTTTTGTAATGCTTGGTGTCCTAGATGATATGCAGTATTTAGAAATGCAATGTTTAGAAAAAGATACTGTTCATTAAATATAGTCAATTATAGTATTTACTTTGATGACATTATCCTAAAAGATAAATCACATTTTAGGACTGTAGAATTGATTATATATGTACCCTATCCTTGCTAACCATCTTTTATAGTTGATGTATATAAATATGTATTTTTCATTAAGTGTTTATAAAGATAAAAAATAATTTTTTTTCCTTTTTCTCCTTTTTAGTTTAAAGTTCCTGCAGCAACAAGTGCAATTATTACCAATGGTAAGAATTCATTTTAAAACTATTTATTACTGGGGCGCCTGGGTCGCTCAGTCATTAAGCTTCTGCCTTTAGCTCAGGTCATGATCCTGGAGTCCCGGAATCGAGCCCCGCATCAGGCTCCCTTCCTGGCAGGAAGCCTGCTTCTCCCTCTCTCACTCCCTCTGCTTGTTGTATTCCCTCTCTAGCTGTATTTCTGTCAAATAAATAAAATCTTAAAAAACAAAAAAACTATTACCCCAGAACTATAGAAATCGTTTAAAAAAGTCAATTAAAATTGACTTAAATACAAAACGCAAAAATTAATATCAACATAAGTAATATACATAATTGTAAATACTAAGTCAAGGTTACTATCCATAATGAGCTCTTTTTGGTTTCTTTATGCTTCTGGTATAGTATAGCACTTGACAATATCTGTGTCCTTACCACTTCATGACAGATTATTACTAAAATATTTAGTTTTTCCCTTTATTTAACAAGGTGCATTGTTTTTTAATAAGTTGTAGATGCTTTTAGAATACAGGAAGTTAAATGGCAATGTTCGTTTGCTATAGCTTTGTATTGCTTTCCTGCAGTGAACTATTTTTTATAAGTTTGAAATAATGAGGATTTTATTCAATTAGATCTATAGTTTAAATTCTGAGTATCTTAGAATACTAGTAATAATTGTGATGGAACTAGCTCTGTGAGAAGATACTGAAATAAGATGAAGAAGAAAGATTGCAAGAAGGCCTTCACGGTCTTGCAGAAATGCAAGGTACTATTTGTTGGTGCTGGCCAGTGGTTCATATGCAGTTAAGATAGTCTAAGAGAAGATGGGTTTAATGAGTGGTAGTATGCTTTAGTTTAGATATGACAGAATTTCTCATTCTGAAACATTCGGTTTGCTGTCATATTGAAGTGTTTCTCTACCTGAAAAGAAAGCCAGCCTTCATTCTGGAAAGTTTTAGATTTACAAATCAGCTGTTAAGAAAATGCTTTGTAAACTTTCACCAGGTGTCACTGCAACTTGAATTAAATGACTTTGTGGGCTCTCCTGGCCTTAAGATTTTGTGCCTCAGGAGCAATATGTGGTTGACTATGGACACACCTGAGGTGCTTTTGACTTTTATTTTTCACTGAGTGTAGTGTGATAGAAAACTTTGTCTTCTGTGGAATTTATTAGGATCATGGCATCGACAGGTGTTCTTGTCTAATCCAGCAGTGTGTGTAAATGCAGAGTAATAATGGATTTCAGCAGGTAACTTATCTGAAAGATTTGTCATTCTTATTTTTAGATTTAAATTGTTTGGCTTGTGCCTATACATCCCAGAGCGGCGGATTTCTTGTTACTCTTTTAACCATTTTAGCTTTAGAAATAAACAGCTTACATAATTTTATGACTTACTTTCTAGATGGAATAGGAATAAATCCTGCCCAGACTGCTGGTGAGTATCTGTCTGAAACTCATGGAGATGTGGGTGGGGGATGCATGTCAATTGATACTGAACATGTGATTCATTCTAATTTGATGAGATAGGATTTTTACCAGGATAATAGTTTTTTTTTAGGAGTTATATAGGAGTGTTTATGTATTCTCTGAGTAACAGTTTGTTTCCTTATGGGTATCAGTTACATATGCTTTGGGCTACAAGGAAGAGAAAACCTTGGTAAGCATTAAAGGTGTTTAATACCTGGAACAAAAGTGACGGTAGGATCATACTCTTATGGGAATAATGAATTTGATAGTACATGGGAAGTGCTTAGAAGTTTGCATTATGATCCATAGTGTGCATTCATTAAGTGCTAGCTGTTACTGTTATTTTAAAAAAGTACAGTCAATTTCTATTTCTGGGGACTTAGTCCATATTCAGAGCTTCAAATTTGGTATTACCCAGTGCTGTATGTTGACGTCCTAATAAACAGCCAAAATAAAAGTAATCTTAAACTTTTTAATAGGTAGTTTTATATTTTTTAGATGCATCTTCTTTGTCTTAAAATTCATAGTGTTTTAAAATTAAGCATGCTTTAATCTGTGATCTCAGTTTGAGCAGTAGTTACATTTAAATCATTCTCAAGTACTTCTGTATTACGACAAAATTACATTGTCCTTAGCCATATAGAAAATGAAAAGTGATTTAAAATTGTATTTTTTTTTACTTAAATCGGTAGTTTTACATATATAATGTTATTAAATTAAAAAGGTTATTGAAAATCATGAGGCATTTTATTGTGGGAATGTCTTTAAAATTAGATGTAAAGGTTTTATTTCTTCTTACTGTAGAAATGTTCAGTAGTTCACATTAATTTGAGTTACCACTTATTGTAACATGCTTCCTGGTGTATTACCCTTAAAAGTTGAATTGTAAATATCATGGGGCGTGAAGAAAATTTCAGCAAGCAGTCGAACAAAATTAGGTCAGATCAGGTTTCTAAACTTTGTCATTTGTGGTAATTTAAATTTACTATTCTTTCTGTCTTTCAGTATTTTATTGTGTATTAAATTAGCAAGTATTGATGGTCAAATTACATTGTTTGCTGAGTGTATGTGTTAGCGCTTTTGTGGCTAGTGTTATTTAAAATTTTCAGACATGTGGTTGGGTTGTGAAGATGTGAGAAGAATGGGAACAGGCCTTAAAAAGCGTGAAATTAGATTCTGAAGATATTTGAGCTCCTGTACCGTACTTACTTTACACTTCTTTGTATCTTTGTATTATGGTCGTTGTTGGACTGTTAAAATAACTTGTCATTTTTTAAATACCTAACTTTATATTTTTTTTTGTTTATATAGGAAATGTTTTCCTAAAGCATGGTTCAGAACTGCGGATTATTCCTAGAGATCGTGTTGGAAGTTGTTAATATCTGCTACTTGGAACATAGGATGACCTTTCCAAATAAATGTTGGTATTGTTGTAAAACTGAAATGAGGCATTTAAAACGCGATGAAAACAGCAGTAGTTGATGAAATAATGAAGGATGACTCTGTCCCTTCTTGTTATTCACACTCTTCCTGTGAAGAGGGACTGCTATGCGTAGAGGGTTCCATCTCCACAGAAGATCATCGTCTCTCATCGCTACCTTACAACACATACAGGTAGTTCATTCAGGCTAAGTGGATTATCCAGCTGTGTTTTGTAAGTGGTGGATGCTTCTGATTCTGAGAACATTTGGAAAATTAAAGTTTACTGAATCTTCCTATTTGTCTGAGTTAAAAATTTAAAGGGACTGTGGGTCATACATGGCAGCTTGATAGCATCTGACTTTTACATTTAAAAACAGTTGAATTCTTAATTGTATATTGTTCATGGTAAAGGATACAGACATAACAGTGAATATATAACTGTCTTTTAACTTTGTATCGTTTAGGTTTTTTTTAAGTTTCAAACTATATCAGAGACCCCAAGATTGAATTTTTTGATCTAGCCCTTATGTATAAAATTGATATCCCACACCAAAGAGTTTTAACTATGATCTTGCAGAATCCAGTACTTGGGTAATTGAGAATAAAGTAGAAGCATTCTTTGCTGGGCTATGTATCCTTTATCAATCTCTGAATACAACCTTTAAAACAGGAATCCTCAGGAAACTCTTATCTTATTGAGGCTAATATTTCTAAATAGCATTCAGGAAGAGAGTATTGGAAAGATCTGGAATTCACAACAGAGCTCTAGGAAATGCTGATTATTATACTTACTAAAGACTCAGCATTTAAGGAGGTGTTAAGTTTAGCCATTAAAGGGAGTAAGAAGTGAGGAAAGGGATCCTAGGGAAACCCCAATGACCAGTTTTCTAGTAAGGAGGAAAGAAACAAAAGACACAATGAAGGGAACAGAAAGTTGTAACAGATCCTCACAGAAAAAGCCAACTGGATCGGCAGAAGTGCAGAGGGTGTTGTGGAGAACTGAAGAGGAAAAGAAAATATCTGACATTGTCAGATGGAGCAGAAGGCAATTAGAGAAAAGTGTAGGCTTTATCAACACAGAGACTTCAGAATTCCCCTTATGATAATCTAAAGAATGGTATGTATAAGGGAAGAGCTTATTTGCCCTTAAAGAGGAAATCGGTATCTATGCAAATTTTGAAAGATGTAAGGAAGGCTCGCAGTGATTCAGAACCAGTGCTTGGCCTGCTGTATTCTGAATGGTGAGCTCCCTGGTGGCAGGCTTTGTATCTGTCTTGTTCTTTCTAGACCTGGAAATGTAGTAGGTTTTGAATAAGTACTTGCTGAATTATTCATGAATAAAGTATCTCTAAGACCAATTTTTATCTAAGTTTGTTTCAATTATCTTCCCTATTATAGACCCTAGCTTCTTTGGGGACAAAATGTATAAGGAGATGTGACCGGGTCAGCATCGCAAGGGTGACATTGGTAGTTAAGTTTAAGAGATTAACCAGATGTTTGACAATATTTAACTGTATATTTGACAAGATTCTGAATTGTGAAGGTAGAAAAGTATGATTCTATATGGGGAAGTTTTTATTTTTCTAGACAAAACTGATACTCAGAGACCCCAGGTTCTTAACATCATTAAGCCTCAGTTTACCAGAAGTTTATGAATACCCATTCTCTGAATTTTTAATTTAATTAAGATTTCCCTCCATCCTGTTTCCATAACAAAATTTGCCTACTTTATTACATAAGTTATGGTGTCCTGTGCCATAAAGTAATTTGTTTAATATTTTTGTTCTTTGGTTTTGAAAGTTTTGTTGTAGTAAGTCCTTAAATTAAAAGCATTTTCCTAAAGAGATCTTTGTGCAGAATGTTTGGAAGTAATCATATTTTGTTTAAATACATTATTGGTATATAATTAATATCTTACAAAAATATAATTTGTCATACTGCAAACTGTATTGTCTACTCTTATTTCATTATTAAAGCTTCTAATCAGCATACCTGTTGAGCCAGTGTTTAACACCTGTTGCAAAAAAGGTGGGTTGGGGGTGTGCAAAAATGATTAATCACCATAGGCCATAGAAATGAATATATACTTCCAAATGCCAGTCCTTTTTCAGGAACAAGAAACAGAGAGATCATAGTAATTGTGTAGACTAGTAGGTTCCAAACCTAAGCGATTATCAGCGCCACTTAGAGAATTAAAAATATGGATCTCCAGAAACCACCCATAAAGTTTTGAATCCTAAAGTCTGGTATGTCATAGAAGAATCTCTGTTTGCAAAAAGCGGTCCTGGTGATTTCCTCTTGTGCAGCTGAGTTTGAAAATGATAAGGCCAACCTTTTCACTTTGTAGATGAACAGAATTAAGTCCAAGGGGTCAAAGCGATGAGGATGTTCTAGAATCTTGGAAGTGTACATTCCACTTTTTGGTTCTCTTGTAGCTGACGAAGTGCAGAGATACTAGCTGACAGTCTCTCTCACTGATAATAAAACCTCATTTTAAAGTGTTTCAATACAGTAGTTTTTGTGCATATTTTATTTCTTAAAATTAGTTATTTGAAAGAAAATGGGAAGAAAGTTCAGTCCCCTTTAAGGGCCCCCTCTCCCCAAATTAAGATATTAAAAATATCTACCATGTCTTTTACCCAAGACATTGAAATATTTTTGTAACTGAAAGCATTAATACACTTTAATGGAGCAATTCTAAATTGACTGTTAAGTGTTCCCAAGGCCGTTTATAAAGCAGTAGATTACATAGGCAAATTGTATGTGTGTGTCTGTATTGCATTTGCATATTTACATATTAATTTGTGGTTATATATTATGTACACATGTATATATGTTTACATATGTAATTTACCCAAAAGAAATGTATTGAACATCTACTATGTGTCAAATATTTTGATATTCTAACTCATTCTTCCCAACAATTCCAAATTATTTCCCCATTTTACAGAAGAAGAAAGGCTTACGTAGGTTGAGATTTGAATTTGACAACTCTTATGACTTTGGAACTCTACATCATACAAGGAGAATTTTTTAGTATCTCTTTTTTCTCCATAATACACCCAAATCTGTATCTGTATTGAATTATAAATTTAAAAATAGAAAATGTGTAGGACTTCAGTTCTTATTTCAGAGTACTTAATATGTGTGTAATAATCATGAATGGCATTACTTTTCAATACATGGTATAAATGTGATGGTGTAAATATGGTAAAATTATAAGACATTAAGTAAAAGTCAAAGATAATTATGATTTTGGTGCTACCCCACAGGTTGGCACAGTGGGAGCAGGACCATGGCTCCATATTCAGCTCCGTCAGACAATTTATGTTCCTATAATTATATATTGTGCAGATGCAGCTACGAGATTGGTAACCTGCTCTACTGACCACAGTGTTGCCCATAAGCCCCCCCCATGCAGAAATTGTATAACTACCCTCTATAATACTAGAGAGAGAAAAATCATTATTTTAATCAGGCTATGCAATTAAACCGTTACTGGAAATAAACGTTCTCAAAAGGTTTAGCCTATCCAATCTATTAGCTACAGCCTCCAAATTGCCTAAGCAGGTATTTGGAACTCATTGGAATTTTTTCTTTTCCTTCATCATGGCAAACCCATCCCAAGATTGTATTGATTCCATTTACAAAATCTACCTCAAGGTTACTGTAATTAAAGCCCTTATCCTCTCATAAATGCTATTAGAAAAGTCTCTCTTCTAGCCTCTCTGTTCCCTCTTTGGCACTGTTCTAATGTGGTTTTTGACATGGAAATACAGTTGTGTAGTTCTGATAGTCCAAATCCTACTGAATAAAAATCTCTATATGATGTTGGACCCTTCATGAACTGCTCTTCATTCAGAGTCATCTGTTACCATGACCGATTTGCACTGCAGCTACACCGAACTGCAAATATTTAGTATCTCCATTGTGCTGTGGTCTCACACCTCATGCCTCTTCCTTTCTCCACTGGTCTTCCTGAAAAACGTAAGACTGATTCTTCAAGTTTAAAAGGCATGGAGCCTTTCCTCACTCCTTCCAAGGAGAGCTTTAACTCTCCAAGCAACCATTGCATTTTGGACGTTCCCCCATTGTAGCACTTGTTAAATACAGAGTTCTCATATTTGTCTCTGATTTAAAGCACAAATTTTATAAAATCATGAGATTGTGACCAAAACTGGATCTCCAAATTTCCTTGTCCATAATAGATAATAAGTACTTTATGATCATAAAGATAAGACTACATACAAGAATAAAAACTTGGAAAATTGCTATTTGTGGCTCATGCCTAATAACTTCTTTTCTAAAATATTTGGTTGATGAATATATTCCTCACCATCTTGTAGTAGAGAATTTACTCGACTCAGAAATGAATTAATCACTCTTTTAAAAGTGAAAAGCATTCTCCAATTTTTAACAAATATATAATAATTATTAGCTGTATCATGGGAATTGCTAAATGCTGGAGATGAACTATAATGAGGACTCATTTCCTTTTCTTTGGGTCCCCCAAATTTACACATTTCAGAAACAGCAAAATCTACTAAAGATATAATTATATGGAAATGGAGATGTTTACCAAGCCCTTTTTTTAATGTGCTGGGCACAGTGGTAGGCATTTCACTAGCATGATCTCATCTAATCCTTAATCTCTACAAAATTCTGGTGTTATTTTTCTTTCTTCACTATTAAGAAAGCCAAGATTGAGTTTAGTGTGTCCGAAGTTAGAATGAGATTGGCTTTTAGGGCTGTATGACTATAAAGCCTACCCTACAAATTATTATGTTTGCTATCATTTTCCTAGAATTATATTGAAATACTTTTCCAGAATAAAAAAGGTTGCTTTTGAACATTTCTATGATCTCACTTGGCTTGAAAACTTTAACTTCAATAATCTGTGTAGACAGACTCTTTCAGTATATATGTATATATAGGTGCGCGTGCGTGCACACACACACAACAAAGAATTTATTCGAGAAGTAGGTTTATGGCTCTATGATCTGCTTTGCTATACAGAGGGTGTTGTGGTAATTTTGTCTTTGGATGTAAAACAGCGACCAAGGTTGGCAGACAAACGCAGAGAGCCAGTTTTTGGCACAAATCTCTGATTTTCTGGCAAAACTCGTTAGCAATGTAAAAACTGTTATTGAGAGCATATTGTGATGGTACATCATGTCAATATTTGTTTGGCTGTGTAACACTGTGGATTTAATAAATTAATTCTTAAAAGTACAATTTACAACTGATGAGCTGTTTTAGAAATAAACTGTATGAGGTGTGTGTTCTCAGTGCCACAAACATTTTGATGTCTCAAGGACTTGCCTGTCTGATTTTCTAGAGAAATGCATGGATGGATTAGGACTCCTGGAATTAGCCTTCAGTGTGCAAATTACGCAGGAATGGATAAGTAAATGAGTGAGTCACAGAGGTCTTAATCCTTTGTGATTTCTGCCGTAAATCCATTATTATCTGCCAGACTATTTTAATCAGCATTCTCAGTTTGGGCATAGAGTTAGAAAATGCATTAAAAAAATTGTTGAATAAATCAATCATTTTTTTCCTTACTTATTTTCTTGGTATGTGAGAGAGGTATACATGGCATTTTGAGCCTAAAACCTAACTTATAAAGAAAACACTAGTCTTCCTAAAAAAGAAAGTGCATATGGACAACTAATATTTCTTGAGTTTCTAGTATGAGGCACTAGGTTTTATGTTTTACTTTCATATTTAATCCTCTTTGTAGTCTATGATGTCAATAATATCTTTTCACCATACTTTGGATTATTAACAAGTTCGATCTTTCAACGGGATTTGGTATTTTCCCCAAAGTTCTACAACTACTAAGCCGTAAGGTGTCAAGCCTGGGGGTTGCTGGGGCATTAGCCTAGTTCAAAGCCCGGAAAGCTGGTGCCTCCCTCTGGTCACCTTCTGCCTCTCTCTCCAGCTTCTTCTTCCTCTCTCTCCTGGCTTCTCCAACCCCTCCACATAACTTAAAGTCCATGAGAAAGGAAGGGGACAGAATGTAGTTGCATCTATATTTCTTCATATTGCTTCATAGCTATCTACTTGAAATTCTTTCATTTCTTTTTTCATTCATTCATTTAGCAAGGAGAGAACATGAATTAGACCAGCTCACTGCTCTTCGGAATTAAAGTCCTGTGCTCGCAAGGCTTGGAGAGGAGGCTGTGTGGGCAGCAGTTTCTAGAACTTCAGCCATCTTTAGTAGGTCTCATTGGATGTTTTCATCCCTTGTTTAAGGCCTGAAAAATTGCCATTACAGCTTTGGACTCACAAAACTTTAGCCTCCACCAGATTTTTAAATGTCATCTAATAAAGAGGAGAGAATCCCTGAAGCCAAGGTCAATGGACTTGGGGATAGGTAAGAAACTGAAGCAAAAAAAGGTAAGGCTAGGAAACAAGGTAGTAACAAGAGAAGGACAAACATAGGCAAAACTTAGAATTCGGTAATGAAGACGGAATTAGAAATTCTAAACTGGAAGACTGGTCCACAGTCAGAAGTCTCATGGGTAATAGAAAGGTCAAGGCATGGTAAGTATGTTGGGTTATGAAGTGGGAAGAGCAGTGGGTAAATTCGTGTAGGATCTTCAGAAATTCCAAAATGAATTTGACACAACTGCTGTCCCAGCCAACAAGCAGGAGGAAATACGAAGTCAAGGACCTGATCTGTTTCATCCCTGCTGGTGAGAAGTAAAGAACCACGTTGGGAAGATGCTTCAATAGGTAACTATAATATAGTGCGTTTTGGGGACAGATGCGCATAACGCTTCTTAGAAACTTCACTGAAAATAAGCTATAAGTAGAATAACTGCATCTTTAAATTAGCTTTTCAGCTAAAATTGTGCTTATAATAAATATCTAGAGTGACCAACTTAATATCGATGAAAATATGATGTCTAAAGTAAGAAATATCAATTTTTGAAGTGTAAGTCTATATATTAGTTTGCTGTTAAAAAAAATACCAGAAACTGAGTGGCTTATGCAACAGAAATTTATTATTTCACCAATTCTACAGCCTAGAAGTCTGAAATCAAGGTGTCAGTAGGGTTCTGATGGCTCTGAAGGATAGATCCATTCCTAATGGTGCTCTGCTCTACGTCCCTCCAAATCCTCTGCCCTCTATATCTGTCTCTTTGTTCTAATTTTTCCTTTTTATAAGGCTACCAGTATATTGAATTAGGACCAACACCAAGAACCTCATCTTTTTTTTTTTTTTTTTTTAAGCTTTTATTTATTTGACACAGAGAAACACAGCCAGAGAGGGAACACAAGCAGGGGGAGTGAGAGAGGGAGAAGCAGGTTTCCCACTGAGCAGGGAGCCCGATGTGGGACCAGATCCCGGGTCTCCAGGATCATGACCTGAGCCGAAGTCGCTTAACCAACTGAGCCACCCAGGCGCCCTCAAGAACCTCATCTTAACTAAACTAATTGTATTTTCAATGACCCAATTTCCAAAAAATTCACCTTCTGGGGTACTAGAGGTTAGGATTCCAACATACCTTTTTATTTTGTTTTGTTTTATTTGTTTGCAGGTGGTTGAGGAAAAGGACAGGATTCAACCTCTGATAGCCCACTTCATGCTGCTGGTCAGTAGCGCTTCCCAGATAAGCCTGTAGGTGAAATTCATTAATTACAAAACGTGCCCCCTCCCTCAGGCAATCCTTGTATGTGTGAATACAATTCATAAATGCAATCAGAAATTTATGTATAAAGTTACATAATTAAAACTTTTTATAGAAGATTTATTTATTAGATAGACAGCGAGGGATGGAACACAAGCAGGGGGAGTGAGAGAGGTAGAAGCAGGCTTCCTGCTGAGCCGGGACCCCCCCCCCCACCAAAGTGGGCTTGATCCCAGGACTTGGGGATCATGACCTGAGCTGAAGGCAGATGCCCAACTGATTGAGCCACCCAGGTGTCCCAAAGCTCTATAATTTAAAAAGTTCATTGAGAATAAGTAGAAGGGAAAGTGAAACGCATTTTAATCCACAAATTTCACCTTAGCCTCTTTCAACAATCCACTGCCTGTGCTGATACAGGCCCACAGCAGCCAATGACACTGAGTTCCTCTTTCCTTTAGGCCCTCGGCTGGACACACAGAGGACACAGCAATGCTCTAAAGGGCCACAGTTGAAGGAACAGAAGTTCTGGTCCATAATTCAGACACCTTCATGATTAGCCAGTCCTGCAGTAGTCATTAGCTTGAGTTTTTGACAATGGCTGAAAGGTTGTATCTGTAAGATCTTTTAGCTTGGATGTTTAACCTAATACAACTATACCATTCAAACAAATGAAAAGTTGGGGGGGGGGGTTTCTTTTTGGTAACCAGACTACTTTCCATGGCCTACAGTAACTTACAAAGATGCAACAAGCTGTATCCTTCATTCAACTATCCATTTGATACCAAAAAAAGTGTGGGCATCCAAAGTATCCTCTAAAAAAGCAAAGTGTAAGCAGGGAGAGGCTGTAACCAGGACGCTTCATATTAAATAGGAAATGGAAGCAGCAGAGCCAATTATAAGCATATTTCTGCTGGTTGAAGAGACTTCAAAATAGAAGGTTCTTTAAAAAAAATCTTCCTCTAAAGACTTTCTTTTCAGTAAAATTGAAAAAAAAATATGTGATAGGCCATATATAAAAAAGAACATCCATCCCGCCTGCCAAAGTAATCGTTTTCTTCCTCTTACCAGATTCCAAGCGCAGGCTAATTGCCTCTCTGAGGTGTTTTGTTGGAGGCGTTCTTAATAAACCACTCTCCACGGCCCTCTTCAGAGCAGCTCCCCCTGGGAAGCTGCCATTGAGCCTCAAGACTATAATTTGTTTCAGATACCCGGAGCAAATACATTCTTTCCCATCTTTAAACTTGATAAGTTGTGTTTAGCTAGAGTTAAAAATAAAATGAAGTGGAAAGTTACCCAGGTGCAAGTTATTCACCTGAAGTACGGCAGAGCAGAGGGGGGGCTTCAGAAAGCAAACACACTTTTGGTGATGTCACAGGTTCCTGACACTTGGCTGAGGGCTTTGTCTAACGTACCTCTTACTCCTTCACAACGATCCACTCATATATTTATTTTCTGGATGTTGAGAAGAATACAATGAATTGTATGCCAAGTAAATGGTGGAAGTAGGAATCAAACCCATTTTGTTTGACTCCAAAGCTTGCACTCTTTCCACTCAGTTCCAGCAACTGAGGCACAGGAAGAGACTGCAGAGCATGCCAATTTAACTTCTTGACCTATCACCAAGGTCCTTCACCTCTTGGTCCCTGGTGTCTTTATCAGAATTCTACCTCTGCTACATCTCACCCTAAACCCTGATCCATAAGCCCTTTACAAGCATTCTTATATCAGTTCTTTGGGTCATGCTCTTCTTGCCTACAATGTCCCTATCTGCTCTACTCTATCTGCAGGTTTCTTAACTAGGTGCAATCCTGCTCTCCTAGGAGATGTGCGGAAGCATGTACCTCACTGAAGGCTCCTTCATGGTGGGGACCTTACTGAAGCAAGCTCCTGGAAACTGGAGCTGCTGAGCATTCCTAGGAGCTATGCTGTATGGATAGCTCTATGCAGCTGACACTTGCTCTGGAAAACGTCCCTAGAGCCCCACTGAGAGCACAGACCCTGAATCTGGCACATCCCTCCAGGTCCACTGACTGCCTGCCATGTTGGATGTCCCACAGGCTTGGACCTTCTCAGGAATTTGGGAGGACTTCCTAAGTATTAGCCTATGTGTTTAATGCTAAGCAGTTTGAGTTTAATTATTAGTTATCTTTTCATATTACATTTCTTATCTCTTTATGGTGCTTAAGGGAAGGCACATGTTACATGATTCTTTCATCACAATCGCAATAGCAAATATTTATACAGCCTACCCAGCATGTTTTAAAGTGTTTTATGCATCCCCTAATAGCACTACAGAATGTTATTTTTTCTTCATTTTATAGACAGAAACACTGAGGAACAAAGAGACTGAATAACCTGCACCAGTCACACAGTGAACAAATGTAAGGATAAACTACATACATCTGGAGTATCAAGTTCAAGGTAAGGGAGCAATGGAAAATGAGGCTGAAGAACAGGCAGAGACAGATCGCAGAGTAGTCCTACCAGTTAGCTCACACCTAATCTTGCAGATGGGGGGGTTTAAGCAAGTAGTTAGGTAAGGTAGGTAAGAGTTTGGCCAATATTCCCTTGGCATCTGTGTGAAGATGATGTGAGGAGAGTAAGATTAACAACAGTGATGGGTGTCAGGGTGCTGTGGTAGTGCAAAGGAAGAGAGGTGGTTGAGGATGATGGAAATGATGGCAATAAGGATGCGGCCTGCCTGAACTAGGACGTCACTATCTTTGCCATGGCCTGATGTGACATCCTCTCCACACCTTTCACCATCCACCTACTCTCACCCCATGCAGCCCATACACCTCTGCCTGGGTAAGTGGATGGCAGATTAAACCTATATTCCTTATACTCAAACAGAGAGGCAGCCTCATGTGCTGAGATGAACACTAAGCCAGGGATCCTAGTGCCTGGATTCGGTTCTAATGTTGCTTTTGAATACTTGTGCCTCTTGACCCCTACGAATATATTTCATTATCTGTATGAATGGGAGTGCCTTTGAAAAGGCCACAAAATATCAGAGAGGAAGGTGTCCATAGCATTTTCAGTGATAGATGTTGCTTATCTCCTGAACACTAAAGGTTATTTTATTATAATCCTAGAGTGTATTTAAATGTCTTTTTCTTATTTTGAAAGACACACTTCCATGTTATCACTTTGCCTAAAACAGACTTCATTATGATTCCTTTTAATCAGCAAACTAGCCAAGCTGTGCCCTTGGTTCGCTTCTTGGGAAATTCCACGGAAGTCAGTGGGATGTGGACTGATTAGCTGATGGCTGAGCCTGGCCTGTGTTTCTGTGTGATTAGCATGGCAGGGGGCCAGACTGAACCTGGGAAGCAAAGGGCTGCATTTGAAAGAGCAGTGCCGCTGAAAAAAGCAGTGCCTTTAAATTTTAAAGGGGAAGCATGGGGGGAAATAAGGGCTCTACTAGACCTGTCTGGTCCTCCGTTTTCACCTCAGCCTACCAACTATGCTGCTCCGTAAACAGTACAGAGAAAGCTGGGGGGGGGGGGGAGATATATCTATATATGGAGGGTGTGGGTGGATGAGTGTGTTCTGCATTTGCCGTATCTGTCTGTGATGTCTGTGTAATGTGTGTGTATGCCTAGGTTCAGGGCAAATGAGGATTGGAAGGGAATTCAGTGGCAACACAAGTTCCCCTCCCATCCCCAGGGAAGCCACACAGACGGTCTATGTCTCAAGCCTTAGCATGTTTTCATAGGTAGCGGTTTATGCACCGGCGTCCCCATGCACATTGTGTGTGACTGCAGCCCAGGGTCTGTGTGTTCTCACTCTGTACCCAGCATGGTCCCTGGCACACAGAAAAAGATCAAAATCTGTTGAGTGGCTTGTGATCAAACCAAGCCCAATGTTGGTAATCAATACGGAGCAATTGCTTTTTCTTGTTTTTGTGTGCTGCTCCAGGAATTTCTCTCAAGCAGGGAAAACAAAATTGTTTTTGGTATATATGGTGAGAACAGTGTTAATCCTGTCTCTAAGGGTCTTGGCAACTCAATAAAGAAAAGAGCACTCACTGGTAAATATCCATTAAGAAAGGAATTCAAATGACTTATAAGTATAGTTGAACATTTCCAAACTCACTAGAAATCAGAGATGCAAAGTAATACAGTAAGATGTTATTTCATCCATCAAAATGTCAAAGATTAAAATTCAAAGATGATATTCAGAGTTAATAAAGATGCAAAAAATAAACACTCTTACATAGGGCTGGTGTAAATGGGAAGCGTTTCAGTCTTTCTGGAGGACCACTGGTAACATCCGCAAAAGTCTTAAATATCTTCTTTTACCCTGTATTTCCTTTTCCAGGAATTTATTAAATGGTCGTAATCAGAGATACAAAGGAAGGTTTCTTTACAAGGATATTCACTGAAGCATTACATATAAAACAATAGAAAACAAAAAGGAAAGAACCTGAATGTTAAACAAACTATGGTAATGCCTTTGGAAAATATTCACAATAAAATTTTAAATCAAATAAAAATAGAGTATAAGACTGTATATATAATACACCAAATATTATACACCTGCTCAAATTTTAGCAGTGGTTAGGTAATTTAAAAAATTTTTTAAATTTTTATATCATCCAAATTTTCCATAAAGACCATGTGTTCCTTTTGTGTGTGCATGCGTGTGTGTGTGTGTGTGTGTGTGTGTGTGTGTATTTAACCTTCATTTTTAAAAGTTACTGTTATCAGCTATGCAATGCCAAAAGAATTAAGGTTGTTGAGAATATAGTAAGAGTTTGGAGCTCCTAAATGTTTAATATATTACCTCTACTTATTTACTCAAGAGAAAAATGCCAGCCTTTCCCTCTTTTCTTCTACTTCCTTTCACAGTTCCTAATGCTTCAGTAGCTTGCTGAGTATCAAATCAGCCAATATTTTTTACTATGTCAGAAACTACTACTAAATGCATTTTTTGTTTTTTTATACTTATGTATTTCATCAGTTTGATGCGATTGTAAATGACATTTTCTTAATTTCTGTTTCTGATAGTTTGGTAGTAGTGTATAGAAATGTGACTAATTTTTATGTACTGATTTTGTATCTTGTAACGTGAATGAATTTGTTAGTTATAAGTTTTTTTTTTGGATTCTTTAGGGTTTTCTATACAAAATATAATGCCATGTGCAAACAGAGATAGCTTTATTTCTTGCTTTCCAATTTGAATGCTTTTTAATTCTTTTTCTTGCTTAATTGTTCTGGCTAGGACTTCCCAGTACTATTTGGATAAAAGTGCTGAGAGTGGCATCCATGTCCTGCTTCTGATTTCAAAAGAAAAGCTTTTAGGGGCACCTGAGGGGTTCAGTTGGTTAAGCATCCAATGTTTGATCTCAGTTCAGGTTTTGATGTCAGGGTTGTGGGTTCATGTCCCACATTGAGCTCCAGTGCAGTGCCTACTTAAAAAATAAATAATTAGGGGCACCTGGGTGCCTCAGTACGTTGGCACCTGCCTTGGGCTTGGGTGGTGATCCTGGGATCACCGGTCCTACCACTTGTTCCTGTTATCGAGCCCTAAACTGGGGTCCCTGCTTATCAGGAAACCTGTTTCTCGCTTTCCCTCTACTGCTCCCCCTGCTTGTATGCTCACATGCATTCTGTGTGTGTGTGTGTGTGTGTGTGTGTGTGTGTGTGTGTGTCAAATAAATAGATAAAAATCTTTAAAATAAATAAATAAATAAATGGAAAGCTTTCAGTTTTTCACCACTGAGTATGACGATAGTTATGAGTATGTCCTATATGGCCTTTATATGTTAGAGTTACATTTCTTCTATATTCAGTACGTTGAGCATTTTTCTAATGGCTCAATGTTGAATTTTGTCAGAGGTTTTTTCTACACCTATTGAGATAATCATACGATTTTTAGCCCTCATTATGTTAATGTGGTTTTTCACAGTGATTAATTTGCTGATGTTGAACCATCATTGCATCCCTGGGATAAATTCTACTTGATCATTTTTTTATCTTTAACCAAATGAATATATTTTTATTATGAACTAATACACGCTCATAGAAATTTTTTCTTAATGTTGAGATGTGTAAAGAACAAAGTAAAAATTTCTTGTAAACTCATTCGCAAGTTGATTTGAATTTGGTGTTTTTGTTTCTTTTCAAAGCTTTCTTTGCTTTTTGCATACAGTTGACAGTTATTCATTTTTAACTAATATTTATGGAACATGTTTATATTCTAAATTTTGCTGTAGGCATTGAGGAGGCATTGGCATTAAGTATATCTCTAACCCTTGAAGACTTTCGATTTTAGTACAATAAAAAATAAGAATAACAAAAAAGTACATAAAATAATATTAGGAAATGATAAATGCTAGGAACACACAATACAGGAGGATAGGAGAATAATAAATGATGGGAAGGATGGTATTAGTTAAGATGGTCAGAGATGGCTCACTTCTGGGGTATTATAAGCACAGAGACATGAATGAGATGAAGGAACATGTTCATCATGGAGAGACTAGCCTGTCAGGCCGAGGGGAAAAATGGATCCCAAGTCCATGAGGCAGAAGCAAACTTGACACGATCCAAGAACAGTAGAAGGGCCAGTGCGACAAGAGTAGTGATCATGGGGACAAGAACAAGACAAAATTAGGTCAGAGATGCATCAAGATCATAGAGGCTTTTATAAATTCTTTGGATTTCATTCTAGTGCTATGGGAAGCCATTGGAGCATTTAGCAGGAAAATGATGTGATACAATTTGCATTTTTAAGAAATGTGTTGGTTTCTGTATGGAAACTAAACAATAAGAGAGAAGGAGTGTAAGGAAGGAATAATATCAGTCTGGAACTCTTGCATCTGTGCAGGCAAAGTAATAAGATCACTTGGAATGAAAATGAAGGTAATTAGAAATATTCTTACTCTAGATACATTTTAAGTGTGAACCCAACAGACTCTGTGGAGAAAACAGATGAATCAATGATGACTTCTATGTTAAATCTGAACTGTATGGAAGGGAAAGGACTTTTAGGATTCCACATTGACAGTCTCAAACATCTCCCTGGAAAGAATGCTTATTTGGTCTTGCTATGACCTCTGTCTTTTATATTATTAGTAAAATTAGTACTCATTGAGATTTATCATTTGTGCTGAGTCTGATTGCTCTAACTCTTCATGTTAGCACACTGGGTGTTGTATTTTTCCATCATTTACAGATGAAGAAATTAAGGAGCATAAATTTAGACAACCTGGTGTAGGTCTTACCACAAGTTAATCATGTGTCACAGTTTGCACCAATGAACTCTGACATATTTTTCTTAATGCTAAATGAAGAACTAACTTTCTATCTTTGACCTTTAAAATGGGCTCATACTGCCAAGAATATTACTTAGTACTTCAGACAGGACAGAACTTTGAGATCCATTAAGTCCGTGACTAGGAAATGTTATCAGATACACATACATGTATATACATACATATACTTACAAAAAACATATTTCTGTCTATAAAAATATTGGAAGTCTGAATAGTTTTGGCTATCTATTCCCTTTGTGTATTGCATTTCCAAATAAATTCACCACAAAGAACATGAGTTGGCTGATCTACGCAGTGATTTATAATAAAAAGAGAGAACATCTGATTTGTCGCAGCTTTTGAAGTAAGGCACATTTTTATTAAGTTGTGCTTGATAGAAGTGTTAAAATTTGGCACTACTGTGAATTTTTTCTTTCTCTTACAGATTTTATTGACATATTGGGATAGATTTATCTTTTTACTAAAGGGGGATTGTCAGAGCATTTATGGGCTGTGGTTATTTGTGAATTTCTTTATCTTGATTTTCCATTATTTGCACATATACTTTCATATGTAAATATAAATTAAATTTATTTTGTAAAGATTTGTCTTTATTCTCCTTCACGATTTCATTGAGTACAATTGATCCAAGATGTCTGTACTTTCCTTATATCCTTGACTTGGGGCCAGACATGACACAGATATTTCCCCAACTTGGAGAACAATCTCTGTTACCAGGTCAGTCTTACTTTTCAGTCTGGAGTTGTTGCCCTGGACCCTTACATGGAGAAGGGATGTTGCATAATTAAAAAGACAGATTTGGATTTAAATCCTGGATTATTTTTGTTTCTTTTTTGATAAAATAATTTTTAAAAACAATGACACCACACATGAGTCAGTACATGTGGAAGTACCTGGAAAAGTTCTCAGTCAGTGTTATACTTAATTTTTTTGTCCTATCATCTTCTCTCTTTGGCCCTACCTTCTTCCCAGCAAAATAAAGAAGGATTGTATTTTTTCTGTCTTCTAAAAACCATTAAAATCTAGATATTTATATTCTCATTTCAAAAACATATGAACATCTTTCATTTCCTTGCCACCTGTACTCTCATTAAACCTCAATTACACATTAAATTTTCTGGGATGCTATTTTTTTTTGATTTCTCTGGCTAAATAAATGTTTATTTTATCCCTTCTTATTTCTACTTGATTATTTTTAAAAATGTTGTCCTCTATTTTTAGGATCTAAGAAAATACACATTACCAGTTATGGTGGACATGTGATCAACTATGAAATAGTCTTTCTGTAGTAAAGGAAGCTTGACCGGAATGAGGTCTCTTTGGCATTCCAGGGCTTTCTTTTAAAGACTCTTGGTTAACTGTCATGGATGTTGTTCCATTAGGCAGGCATTTCTCATTATTCAGCACTGTGAGTCACTCCACTTCCAAACTGAGGCATAAAAAAAGCCCTCTTTCATTCCCTTATATCTCTAGAGTAGGCCTATGTTAGTTAGACAGAGAAATCACAAGTGGTAGGCAACATCGATTTCTAGGTTATTCCATGAAGGATGGTTGTCTTTGAGTCACAGGAGGAGCAGAAAGTTCTGCATGAGGTAGAAGTAGATTCATGTTGGGCTCACTCTTAAGGATGGGGTCATATCACAGACAACAAGCCAGTTTGTCTTGACTAAAGCTCTAAGTGCAGATTCATTGTATATGTGAAGGTGAGTAATTCACTCAGAAAACTTTCATTATTTACATTGGGCCAGGAATTGTGCTTGATGCTGTGAAGGATAAAAGAAAAACTGAAAAAACCTAGAACCTGGCTCGCAGGAGCTGATAGCCTAATACCTCTGTCCTAAGTTTCATTAGTTTATTTATAGTCTTTCAAAGTATCTTTACACACCATAATTTCACTTGATTTTCACAACAACCCTGTTACTACTTCCAGCCCACAAAAGAGTAAAGCAAGATGCAAATATGTAGAACAATTAAATGAGAAAAACAGAACTTAAACGAAGAACTTAAAAACAGAACTTAAAAATCCAATTTTTGCCTCTTCAGATGTGCCAACCAAGTTCTAGACTTCTGTGAGTGAGCTGTCCTTGCAGGCAGTCGGGACCCAAAGGAAGGCATGTTGAAGGGGGGAGCAGAGTGCGTTGGGCTCAGAGATTTTGCTACTTGGAGGCCATAGCTTGGAGGATGAACACAATATCCCAAGAAAGGCTTTTTTACAACAAGGAAGTTTTCTTCTTTTCTTCACTAACAAGGATATGGAGGAACAAGAAAGACATGTAAGAATGAGGACTTCAATGTCATTTCTCATCATATAAAGAACTCCTAGATGGGACATTTGCCAAATACATTTTTTTCAAGACTTATTTATTTTTGTATTATTTGAGAGAGAGAGCATAAGCAGTGAGAGGACCAAGGGAGAGAGAGAAACCTCAAGCAGACTCTCCACTGAATGCAGAGCCCATTGTGGGGCTTGATTCCTTGACCCTGAGATCATGACCTGAACCAAAATCAAGAGTGGGCTGCTTAACTGACTGAGTAAACCAGATGCCCCTGAATAAATTTCTAAATAAATTTATATAATACTCTTATAACTTGCCTTTAGGTGATTATTTTATATCTTACAGTCATTAAGAAAGAGTTATTGTAAATTATTTTGTAATACATTTCTTGTTATACTAACTTCCCTACTGATCCCTATTAATATGCAACATTTTTCTGTTTGGTAAGTTGTTTCATGACATTATAGCAGATATATATATATATATATATATATATTATTTTTTAAATTAAAAGTAAAAACTGTTAGTATTAATTAAATATCTTCTAAGACATGGAGTCTACAAAATTATGAACTTCTGAATACAGAAATTGTGCATTGTTATTACGTATATTATAATGCCTAGCAAGTGCTCATTAAATATTTATTAAATCAGTGTATGATAAATGATAAATAAATGCGTGCAAAAAACAGGCCACCAGGACTACCCCTGTGATATGTATGGAGAAAAATTAAAGCTGAACATTGCAGACTACATTTTAAGGGAAACAAACATCAAACAGAAGGGAGAAGGGGTGTGAGTTGGGGCAACCGAGAACATCCTGAGAGGTTAACTAAAATGTGAGTCTTTAAATCTTCATCCAAAAATTCAACTCAAATATTTGACATGAATTCTATTATAGTCAGTATTGTTTTGTTTCCATGTTTATTTTACACCTTTTCATCTTTCTGCATTGTAAAAAATAATATAAATGAGTTACATGTAAGATCGTATTTTCCACCATCCAGACAAAGAGAAGATAATTACGCAACTGCTATAAAAGGACCACAGGTGCAACCTTTCAGAAGAAAAAAACAAAACCTACATTAATCCAGGCTAAGAATTGCTCCTAGTGTTTAGGAAAACAAGTTCTCCTAGTGTTTAGAAAATAATTAACTATTATTTTCCAGTAATGATCAAACTAGAGAATAACCAAAGCTATTTACCCTTTTCTTACCTACATGAAAATTTCTTTTTTATCATTGCATGAGCAAAGGCAATGAACAGCAACTACTGGTGAATGAAGAAGGAGCTTACTCTGTAAACTTCATTAGAAGAAAAGTAGATCTTTCTCCAGAAATGAAAAATTAGCATGACTCTGATTAGACCTGTGCATGAGGGTGCTGTTGAATCACAGAGTTTTAGAATTTTGTTGTACCATTTGGTTAGATGCACACTAAGTCTTTATGATCTAACTGAATGCAGCAATGCAAATCACAAGATAGGACTGCTGCATGTTTTATATAGTAAAGGAGTGGATAAATATTGGCAATCATATCAAAGTTGATTTCTCTGATGAATACTGTAAGTGCCTTGGTGCTATTTCATTGATTACTAGGAGTTTCCTTTGTTTCACAAGCTCCTTTGCAGGCCACAAAATTCTGTTTCATGAAAACTGGAATCCAATGATGGAAGCACTGTTTTGGTGGAGATCAAGGTCACAGGAGTGCATCTCATTAAATCCAGGATCTCCCTCCTGGCTGATCTTTGATTCTTCTCAAGAACTTGGAGCGGTGTGTAATTGAAACCTCATAGTTCTGTTATCATAGCATAAAACATTCTTGCCTTGACATAAAATAACATCAACAGGCTCCATAAAGACGATCTGAATTGTATCTGTGATATCCCTGGATAAATTGTCTGGAAAATGATGTTCACGAAATGTTCAAAACTTATCCTTAGTGGTTGGTGAAAAGTGACCATTGAAATGCTGGGAAATATTAACTAAATACAAAGACTGTAGTTCTAAAATATTTTGTGTTAAGCCATTCTAACAATTATTGATCAAAAAGCTTCTTGCATATGTTTCTACTTAGGAGAAAAATATGTCAACATATAAAAAATGCATCACTGCTTTTGATTTCTACTATAATCAAACTGCTACTATAAAATATGAAATGTGTAAGAATCCATATTTGTTTATTGCTTTGAAATGTTTTTACATATATTACCTCAATAAATTCTAATAACCACTTGTGAATAAGATTATTTACATTTTACAAGTAAGACTGCTGAGGGCTCAAAAATGATTAAATATGAGGTCTAGTTTATTGGTTGAGTTAGGATTAACTGAAACACTTTGGCCTAAACAAGATCAAATTTCTTTTTTTCTTGAGTCTTTATGTTTTTATTTTCCCCTCAAGTCCAGAGCTGTTACAGTGCTTTACCTGTCAGAGAGCAAAGATCCTTTTATCATTTGGTTTACAGTGTGAGACATTCAGTCCCAAGGTCACCTCATTGTCAGAAAGAGCTGCTGAAGCACCAGCAATTGTGATTATGTTCTACTTAGAAAGCAAAACAAGAAAGGGAAGCATTGTCTTTAGAAGTCATGCATTCCTTCTGCTGACAAGAACACACAAGTCATTTTTTCTGGGCTCTATGTGCCTAGCTTGAAAATGGGGGATTGCGGTACTATGACAACAAGAAGAAATCTCTATAGAGGAGCAACTTCCTGTCTCTGTTACACTTAGCATCTCACATCTAGTAAGTGATGAAACTCGGACCGCAACTTAGGCTGTCTTGCTTTTTATCTCACGCTGTAACTGCCATATGTTGTCATATAATGAGAAAAAAGGTTGAGACGTAGCCTTGCTTTTCCCCGACTAGAGCTGTGATGATACCACTGACTAGAGCAGGTGCCATGATTCCTGCTTGCCATCATTTTCCCACAATTGTTTAGATATAAACTTGGAAGAAACACTAATATCAGTTCTGCCATTATGAAAGATTACTCTGTACAAAGAGTCTGTCTATGGAGTTGATATCCAAAATTATTTTTCCAATTGCCTTAAAAAGTCCACAGTGTTCTTAATTGTTCTGTTATTAAGAAAAAACTGACTATGCCAGTAGTCAGTTTTGAAATGCATTTATCTTCTACTCTATGCAAGATTTTAGATGAAGATTCATTTATTTTCAGTGATTGAGTAAATTAAACACCACCTGGGGGAACTACTAAGGATAAATAGTCCACCAATTTGAGAACGATGGAAGAACTTACATCTAGTACTTGGTTGGCCCCTTTGGGACCAACCTTATAAGTCATGAATAATTTAGCCAAGATTGGGGCTTATAATTCAGCACTGGAACTCTCAGCTTTCTTCTGAGGGAGAGATGATTTCGTAAGCATTTTGACATTAAGATAGATAAAATATTGATGTTAAGAATGGTTTAAAAATTTGCTCTGTGATTGGCTAAAAACAGAACTATGCTTGACATAATTTCAGTACTTTCATACAGAAATGGCTTATATTTGGAATTCTGCTTTCAGGCCCAGATTCCCCAAAAGTCCAGAAGATGTGAGAAAACACAACAAAATAAAAATGCTGAAGGAAATAAAATGCTTAATGAATGGAAAGGGGAAAAAAATGCTTCATTACATTGATGGTAGCAGAACATAAAGGTTTAAAATAGCCTGAAGAGGGGATGCCTGGGTGGCTCTGTTGGTTAAGTGACTGCCTTCGGCTCAGGTCATGATCCCAGAGACCCGGGATTGAGCCCCGCATCGGGCTCCCAGCTCAGCGGGAAGCCTGCTTCTCCCTCTCTCACTCCCCCTGCTTGTGTTCCCTCTCTAGCTGTGTTTCTCTCTGTAAAATAAATAAATAAAATCTTTAGAAAAAATAAAATAAAATAAAATAGCCTGAAGAATAAAAAGGCTTGAAGTCTGTGTCTGGAGAAAGAAAAGAGAAAATAAAGAAATAAATTATTTCTCCTGGTTCAAAGAGTTGCAAGTGTGGTTAATCTGAAGAAGAGAAGCATATCTGGAAGTTTTGACTTTTTATTATAAGTCTTCATATTTTAGGAACTGTCAGAGTCACCTGCAAAGCTTGCATAAACACAGATGACTGGTCCCCAGTGCCACAGGTTTCTGATTCAGTAGATCTTGGGTGAACCTTGAAATTTTCATTTCTTACAGGTTCCCAGGTGATGTTAATGCTGCTGGTCAGAGCACCGCACTTTAAGACCACTACAATACAGAATAATTGCTCAATTCAAACAATTGAAATTGCATTTGGGTATAGAGAGAATAGCATTCAATATAATGTTTTCAATTCTCCATAATGGACTGGCCTCTACTGACAAAGTTAGTAGATGTTTTCCTTACCAATAAACACAATATTCTGAGTTATGACAATTGGAACAAAATTCACTAGGTTTATGTAAACAGATCATGTATCTTCTAGCTTATCAGAAAGGGAAACAAGAGAGAGATGTGTTGTGGTTGTTCACCATCTGGGAGAAAGATGATGTTTATGGCACTCCCACATCTCTGGCATGACACCTAAGTTTGTGTGTGGAAAGGCAACCAGTGCACAATTTATCCAGATGTTCAGCCTATAACTCTACATAAGGCCACACATCCAGAAATTTCAAGTAAATCAAAGTTTTAAGTAAATCAAGCATCTGGATTTTAGTTGATTTTTACAGTCAAGTCCACTCTAATATTTTGGGATCACATAAACTTAATCTTGCCCTTCCTGCACTTCAGCTGATTACGGAGCCACCTCCTACCCCATGTGTCTGTCCACTTCCGTTTTTTTCCCAACACACAGTTATGCTCCATGGATCCCTGATGCGTGTCTGTGTCTTTGAAGTTGGCCATCTAATTCTTATTTCTTTTGTCATCTCACTCCTTAGCTGTTAAAATTTCACAGCAAGAAACCCAGGAATCCACTTAAGAAGAAGTTTTACCTGTAATGATTCCATCATAGTTGCAACTCTGAAATAGAGGACTTCATGAATATGTATAATACTAAGTGACCACATTCTATCTGGATGGAACTCTGGAACATCCAGTATATCTACTTTACCATGATTTATCTAGACAGTCACATTTGAGACACTCAAGCCATTATATTGAAAGAGCTTCATAAAACTAAGATAGAACTGTTTAAATGTGTGTGTATATATATATGCATTTTATATAGAGCTATAGTCAGATTAATTAATATAAAATTAATTAATATAAAACACACATATAGTAAAATTAATTGCATACACTTCTATTCAGTTTCTAGCTAATTTTTTACCTGAGAGAAATCACAAAAACTCTAGTCTTGTACATATTTTTCAAGTGGAAGTAGAGGCAATAAAACTTGAGTGCAAGAAACAGATTTGTTCGGTCCACGGTGGTTTGAGTTTTAAAGTGTGACTTACCTCAAGTCAAAATCAAGTGAAACACACATGAACACTCACACACAGAAGGTATCTCCATTAATTTATGTTCATATAAAGTAACTTTTTTTGCATTATACATTTTGGATTAAATAATGTCATTTTAAAGCCTGTGATTATTTCTCATTTAGAAATCTGATACTGTGGTGTTCATGACAAAGAGTTTTTTAGGTAGTGCCACAAATGGATAGGAACTATTGGCTTGAAAAGTGTCTTTGAGATAAAAGCACTGTGCTATATTACACATGATGCTGATGAACATAAAAATTTCCAAGGCAATAGAGTTAAAAACTGACCCTAAACTCTCATTTAGTAAAAGGACACTCATTCAGAGACAGGGAAGATAGTAGGCAAGTGTGTCTGTGCCAGATACCGAACCATACAACAAGGTACTGAAATAAACCTTAAATTACGAGGATCTGAGCTGCAGGACTGGCGGATGCTGCTAAAGGGTGCTGTGCTCTGTTAAGATGTGAGGTAAACATGGGGCGCCTGGGTGGCTCGGTCGTTAAGTGTTTGCCTTCAACTCAGGTCATGATCCTGGAGTCCCCGGATTGAGCTCCACATCGGGAAGCCTGCTTCTCCCTCTCTCACTCCCCCCTACTTGTGTTCCCACTCTGGCTGTATTTCTCTCTGTCAAATAAATAAATAAAATCTTAAAAAAAAAAAAAGATGAGGGATAAATATCCAAAGAGTCAACCAAACGTAAGTACAGCAGTGGTTTCATTAACTATTAACAACAATTCCCCAAATCTCAAAGCACTGAAACCCATGTCTAAGATGAACAGAAAGTCCTAGCCTTTCCAGAAATGCCCAGGATAACTAATTGCATGTGAAATCCCTGTACTGAGTACAAATCTGAGTTCCCAACTCAGCCAGGGCTTATAAACCAAGTTTGCCTGGAGGACTGAGGAAAACCCAGCTGGCTGGTGTGGCTGACACACCGGGTGACAGGGCTGTTGTCCCAGGGAAGATGTTCTTTCTCTTGAAGCCCTCACATCCAAAAAAAGGAGACTATGGCACAATATTTGTTTCAAGGGTTTCTGAGTATTCTGTGATAATTAGAAGTGATTCTAAGGGATCCATGACAATTAGGAAGCTGGTCTACCAAGAAGCTTTTAGGAGGGACCGATAACTCTACTGGATGGCATACTAGAGTGTCCAGTATATTTCTCTGGGGAACAATGCAGCCTATACATTTTAAACAATATTTTTAAATTTTTAGAATAGCTTTATATTTATGGAGAAATTGAGAAGATAGTTCTTAGAGCTCCCACACACACCATACCCAGTTCCCTATTATTAGCATCTCACATTAATATGGTGCTTATGCCACAATTAATGAACAAATACGGATACATTATCATTGACTGAAGTACATAGTTTATTTAGATTGCCTTAGTTTTTACCACATGCTCTTTTTTCAGTTTTAAGATCCCACCCTGGATCTCTCATTTCATTTAGTTGCCATGTATCCTTAGACTCCTCTTGGCTGTGACAGTGTCTCAGATTTTTCTTGTTTTTGATGTCCTTGACACTTTTGAGGAGTACTAATCAGGCACTGTGGAATGTCTCTTAATTAATGCTTTCATGAGGATTGCACTAGGCTTATGTGCTTTGTGGGGGAGACCAAAGAGATGATGTCCCATTTTCATGACATCATCTGCAGGTTACACGATATCAGCAGGACTTAACAGTATTAATGTTAACTTTGATTACCTGTCTGAAATACTTATCGTTTTCCCATTACAAAGTTACTCTTCTCTTGACCTCTCCATACTGTGTTCTTTAGAAAGAAATCACTTATGTATAGCCCACACATAAGGAATAAGGCTTCTCATAAATGTTGGTAGGAATAATTGTCATTTTCATCATTTATAAAATACAAAAGTAGAATTTTTATTTTCTCTTTCTTGAGATAATTATTTGAAAATGTGACATGAGGGTCAACACCTCCTAACATTTATTAATTAAGATTCAAATCAAATCCTCAATCTCCATTCCCCAGGCACAGTTGGAAACTTATTATTTCTCCCTGTGTCTGCAGATTTTCTAGTGGTGCTTATGGTTCTTCTAGTTGCCTCTTGTTCTGATTTCCTGCTTTTCCAGAATACATAATCCCTTTCACAGTATGTTTCTTTGAGGCTAGTCTTTTTTCTCAAACTGTCTTCCCAAATGCGAAAAATAGTTCTTACTCCTTCCTTTTCCCAAAGTATTGGGTAGCTATATGTAATAGATTTACTCGAAAATGTGCATGGTGGGAATGGTGGAAGGATCATGTACTGTATCCCTACATCGTTACATTGTGCACGATGTGACATTACTGCACAGCAAGAAAGAATTTAACATTGAATATTAGGCATCTTTAATATTGGGCACACAGAACTATTTTGCCTTTCATCCATTTTTCACTTTTGTCCATCTACCATTCTCACCATGAGGAATTTTCACTTGTGGCTTTTCATTCTTGGGTCCTGGATTTCCACAATTTTCCTGGAATTTTCTTGTCCAAGTAACTCTACTTCAGATTCTTGGCTTCACAGTCTCCAGCTCAGCAGTATTCTGCAAAACAGCAGAATACTGTTATTGCTATGTTCTAGAATTTATGTATTATAGTCTCATTCTTAACTCATCTTGCTGTGTGCCTGGGGCTATCATTCCATAATCAGATGACTCATCAGTCTGTTTTGCTATACAAAGTTTGGTCTTCTGAAGAATTCTGCTATGGGCTCTTTAACATGCTTCTTTCCCTTCCACAATCCTTCCCTCCCTCCCTACCTCCATCCTGTCCCCCACCCTCTCTTGTAATTAGAAACTGTAAATATCAATTAATGTTTAGTCAGGGAGAGAGAATTCACTCTAGATACTTCAGGGATTAATTCTGGGAACTGGCAACAAAGGTGATTGAAGATAAGTAAAGGAGAAAGAGATGAACCATAGAAATCAGAAAGTTAAATGTAGGAAGGACCGGAAGTCCTAAAGGGAGAAGGTGTCACCCAGAGGCCCAGAGATCAGGAAACTGCTCTCACCCCTGAGCTGGAGCTCAGGAGCCGCACTTCCTGCTGAGCGGCTAGAAGTTCTGCTGCTGATGCAAGCATCCACCCTGAAGTTAGTGGAACAGTCACTTCTGATGACGTCATGGCTGCTGCATTTGAGCAGGAGCTCTGACTGTACGTATTGAAGTTGATAGCATTGTCCTCATGGGAATAGGATAGCATCTTATTTTCCCTTACATTTGAATCCCTTACCTGTGGCCTCGACTGGTGAAACTTAATCATAAACCAGCTGCCTCGGGAGAATTGGAGTTGAGCTTGCTGGCTATCACCCACTCGCAGGACAGAAGAAAACAGGACGATGGAGCTGGGCAGCCAGGGACCCTATATGGAACAGTCCACCTGCTTGTCTTCTCAGCATTCATAAACAAACTTCTCTCCATTTTTAACTTCCCAACAGCAAAAAGAGCAATGACATCATCACACAAATAGTCCTGATAGGATTAGAGAAAAAAGTATCCTTTCCCCAAAAAGGGATGACAAGAGTCCTACCAGTAACAGTATCTTTAGCTGAGGAATACTTCATTTTTTAGTTCTATAAGTTGGCATGATGTTTTATACGCTAAAGATTAATTTCTAGTATTAATCACAACCACTTTAAATAAACTTATAGTAGAAAGAGAAGGAAGTATCAGTTAGTATACATAAATGTAGACATAACAAGTGAGATAATATGCATGCATAAGGGCTAAATTTTCATTCCTCTAACTGGCTGCAAGATTCTGATTAATTTTCATAATGCATTTTTTTCTTTAAAATCCATGTTGCCTTTCACTTAGCCATCCCTCTGCTTGTCAGCCTTCTTCCCCTGATGACTTGAGCTACATATTCACCTTTAAAGTACTCAAGGAAATACTTCTTTTGTGGGTGCTGTAATCCGCCATTCATTTTACTAGTCAACACTGAAGTACTACATATCTTCCTCAACTTATGAAGGGGTTACATCCTGATAAACCTACTGTAAGTTGAAAATGTCTTAAGTTGAAATGCATTTAATATATCTAACCTACAGAACATCACCACTTAGCTGAACCTATCTTAAACATGCTCAGAACACCAAAGTTAGCCTACAACTGGGCAAACTCATCTAACACAAAGCTCATTTTATAGTCGGATTGAATATCTCATGTTAGTTACTGAACAATGTATGGAAAGTGAAAAAAAGAATAGTCGTATGGGACAGAATGGTTGGCAGTGTTATGGTTGTTCACCCTCATGATCACGGGGCTGACTGGGAACTAGAGCTGGCTACCACTTCCCAGCTTCACCAGAGAGGATGGTACCCATATTGCTAGCTAGGGAAAAGATCAAAATTCACGTGTGGTTCCTACTGAATGCATATCACTTTCATACCATCATAAAGTCAAATAATCATAAGTCAAATCATTATAAATCTGGGACCATCTGTGCAAGATACTCCTCACACAGTCCTCACTTCTTCCATCCCATAATAGCAAACTCATTTCCTATTGACATTTGAAATCAATCACTGAATCCTATATAGTAGTCCCCTTTGTGTTTTTTGTCTATGAGGTCACTGGCAGGAGGATCTCCAAATACCCAGACGTCTGTTTCAACTTCCAGTTCTCTGAAATTGTTTTGTCCCTCTCTTAAGAATCAAGACCTCTTTACTAAGCAAGCCTAAAGTTGAGGAGACAAGAATCAAATGGTATTTTAAAGTTGAGGCATGAGGATTAACAATAAAAGGAATCACTCTACTCCTGTATATTGATTCCTGGACTCATGTATTCTGGATATGGGAAAGCCAGTACCATATATTGGTTGCTGGTTTAGAGCATATAGCCAAGTAGAGTTTGCAATAGGCCTTTTAGCTATTCTAACAGAATAGATATTTTGGATGATGGGGCCCATAGTAAGACCAATGAATACTTTGTGAATGAAGTCTATTTCCTTCTTTTGCTATAAAATGTGTTCTTGGGTCAAAAGCAATGTGATAATATGAAGGTGAACAAGGAGTTAAGATAAAAATAGTGCAGAAGTCAAGGATCTGGGGGGAGTTCAAGATGGCGGAAGGCCAGGTGACCGCATGTCGGGCAGTTCCCTGAAGAAAGCTGAATTCCAGCAAAAAAACCACTACAGGACCACCGTGAACACCCATGAAATCAGCCTGAAATGTGATATTTCGCACTTTTGGATCACCATGGGAGACAAGGACCATCGGCAAAAAGGTAGAAACAAGTAAGAGGGA